>CM035408.1:146042406-146292406 GCA_020310875.1 Ceratopteris richardii
TTACTTCAATAAGTAAACCTATGTCTGAAACAAGCACTTTTTATAGACAAGTTTTACATATGCAACTTCAAACAGTTGGTTCTCAAAAAATATAACCCATTTAATAAAATGTTTGTAGACATAGATAGCTTACCTTGCAACTTAGATTTTGGCTCTTGATTGGTGTAAAACTTTAACTATGCACTGAGATTTGATCAATTATTTGATCATTGAGATTGCGCCTCTTTCAAAAGACACTTATCACTTCTTCACATACGAATGTTCCTACTCACAATTCTCTCAGCTTGATTACAATTAGGCTCTCAAATCTTAACCATAAATGCATTAACTGTGGACTTAGGGTTCTACAAAAGGATTCTTGAAATGATCAAACATAGAAGGAGAGATGGAGAAAAGATCCTGACACAAGTTTCAAAAATTTTCTTCTATTCTCGTGAAAAAACATCTGATTGATGAATCTCATACATTTTCTTCTTCTACTAATTTATTCTTGTTCTATATCTCTTCTCTCATATATGTCCCAACTCCATACTAGTATATATAGGCATATATGTACAAACTCGTCACCATTTCAGAACATAAGTGAACTAATTAAATGCTTAATGTACAAATCACTAACTTCTGATTTTCCTCTTTCTTCTATGATCCATTCTTTGTTCTTTTCTTCATCTTCACTCTTCAGTCATCATTGTAATCATCACTTAATGATTGTCCTGCTCCAACACCTCCCCCTCAATCTTTGATTGTGATTACTTGCCTTTTCTTTATACCTAGCATTTCTTTAAACCTCTGCAACTTAGTTCCATCCAAACTCTTTGTCATTATATCTACAACTTGATCTTTTGTAGGAGTGTACATGATCTCTATCTCTTCATCTAACCTTTTCTCTTAGAAAATGATATTGGATCTCAATATGTTTAGTCGTGGCATGAAACACAGGATTAGTTGCCAAATATAAAGAACTCATATTATCTCCACAAATAATTGAAATACTCTGATCGATATCAAAACTCTTCATGAGAGTTTTTAACCATATCACTTCCTTTGCAGCTTCAACCATGTCTTTATACTCTGCTTCTATGGATTATAAAGCAACTGTGTGTTGCTTCTTAGAACACCAAGAAATCAATTTATCTCCCACATAACACAAATATCCATGTGGATATTGTGTTGATCTTCTATCATTAGAGTTACTTGCCCAATTTGCATCACTATAAATCTTGATCCTTGTATCTGATGTGAACCCATAAGACAAACATTCCTCAAGTGTACCCTTGATATATCTTAGTAACCTTTGTCCTGCAATCCAATGTACCTTTCTTGGGCAATGCATGAACTGAGATAAAACTCCAATTGCATATAATAGGTCAGGTCTTGTTGATGTAGCATAAATCAAGCTACCCACCAAACTCCGATAAAGCTTCATGTCTTTGAATTCTTCTCCTCCATATCTACTCAATTTGTGATTCATCTCCATTGGAGTTGGTGCTATCCTGCAATCTTCCATTTTAAATTTGATTAGAAAATTCTTCAAATACCTTTCTTGAGTTACATATAATCCATGCTGAGTATATAAATTCTCCATTCCTAGGAATATATGACAAATCTCCCAAGTCACTGATCTTGAATTCTTTCTCCATTTGTCTTTTAAACTTTTGAATGCCTTTGTCATTTGTACGTGTAAGTATTATGTCATCAACATAAATACAAACATATATAAATCCATCTTCACTTGCTTTGACTAGCAAGCTATTATCTGTCTTTAATGCTTGGAAACCAAGTTCCTTCAAGAACTTTACAATCCTGTAATTCCATGCCCTTGGGGCCTGCTTCAAGCCATACAAAGCTCTCTTGAGCTTATGCACATAATATGGATAAATTTGATCTTTAAAACCATCTCGATGTTCCATATAAACTTCATCTGAAATGTAACCATTCAAAAATGCATTCTTCACATCCAATTAAGATAATCTCCAACCTTTGCAAGGAGCAATAGCTATGAGAGTCCTTATGGTTTTCATCTTTGCAATAGGACTATAATTTTCATCATAGTCCACACCATATGTCTGTGCATATCCTTTTACAACAAGTGTGGCTTTGTACCTAGACACACTTCCATCTGCAAATCTTTTTGTTTTGTAAACCCACTTGCATCCAATTACCTTCTGATTAACTGGTTTATGTACCAATTCCCAAGTCTCATTCTCAATGAGTGCATCATACTCTTCCTTCATAGCATTTTCCCAATTCTCCTTTCCTTTGGCTTCATTATATGTGGATGGGTCTTCATCTATTTTTATCATATAAGCATAATCTTTAGTAGTCAAGAATGAAGTATCATAGCTATACCTTGTAGGTTGCCATTTGTGCCTTGATGATCCTCTGAGTTCTCCACTTCTTGAAGTTCCTCGTTCATCACATTCTAAATAAAACCTTGGCATCTCTTCAACTTCAACTAGTGCTTCATTGTTATCTTCTTCTTCAAATATTTGAAGCTTTGATTTAACTTTCTTCTGATTCAATGTTTCTTCAAGACTTGCGTAAGTATTACTTGTTCTTGAATACCAAGTACTTTGCTCATCAAATGTGACATCCTTTGATATAAGAAACTGCTTTGTAGATGGAATCCACAACCTGTATCCCATTTGTTTATCATCATAACCAATGAACACATACTTTTCAGCCTTTGGTTCCAACTTATGCCTTAATTGAGAAGGAACAAAAGCATAGGCTAAGCAACCAAATACATTGCAATGATTTAATGTACGTCTCTTACCCCACCAAGCTTCATATGGTGTCATACCCTGCAAAGCTTTACGTGGCAACCTATTAACCAAGTATGTGGGTATATTTATAGCCTCAGCCCACAAATAATTAGGGCACTTCTTTTCTTTCATCATTGATCTTGCAAACTCAACAAGGGTTCTATTTCTCCTTTCTGATACACCATTTTGTTGAGGAGATTACCTGCAAGTAACTTCTCTCTTTATACTTGCATTCCACAAATAATCATTGAATTCATTTGAAAAATATCTCCCCCTCCATGTGACCTCAATCTTTTCAACTTTTGTCCTGTAACTCTTTTTGCATATGCATGATAATGTTTAAATGTACTAATCACTTCTGATTTATCTTTGATCACATAAATAGTGATCCACCTGGTAGCATGATCAACATATATGACATTCTATCTTGAACCATTTATGCTAAAGTCCTTTGAAGGACCCCACACATCTGTATGTACCAATTCAAGTCTTTTTGAATACATGAAACCATGCTTATTATATGATTGCTTATGAGCCTTACCTAATTGACATCCTTCACATCTATATGTCATGTGTTGACCTGCAACATTAGTTAATCCAAGTACTGAACCATTATTAATCATCTCTTTGATACCTCTTTCATTGAAGTGTCCAAGCCTTTTGTGCCAAAGATCCAACTCAAATATCTTTTGCTCTCCATATGTGAACAAGGCATGTCCAAAATTACCTTGTACCCTGAGTGTGAAGAGCCTCCCTTCTTTCTTTCTTGTAACAATTTGCTTATACCCTTGGCTAGGGTCTTCAACATAAACTCCATCATTAGTGAACCTCACCTCATATCCATTTTCCACAATTTGTCCTACACAAATCAAATTCTTTGGAACTGTAGGAACATACAAAACCTTACTCAAAGAGAGTACTTCCATCCTTGGCTTTAACTGATCCTATAGTCTTCACCTTATGCTTTGTATTATCATCTATTTGAAATCTATGATTAATCACTTTATTCTCCAAATTAGTCTTTAAAGCAATGTTACCCATAAGATGATTGTTGCATCTTGAGTCAATGTAAAATACTCATTGATCTTCACTCAAAACTTCACATGTTGCGTTCATGATTAGAGTTGAATCCTCCTTCTCATCTGATGCATAATTGTAGTAGGTATTGTTGTAGGACTGACTTGGAAAGTTTCTTCCACCATTCCTTCCAAAGAAGCCTCTACTACCTCTACCTCTGAAACTTCCTCTCTGATTTCTTCCACCTCTACCTCTTTGATTATAACTCTGATTAAACTAAAACTTTGATTGTTATGCCAACATTCATGAGCTAAATGATTAGTCTTACCACATATCCAACAAGCTTTGACATTATCCTTGTTGTTTATGCCTCTTCCTCTACTTCTTCCACTTCCTCTTCCTCTTAGGAAGTTTGCTTGGCTTGGAGTACATTCATCTTCAACTGGTTGTCGACTTCCTTTGATAGCTTTCTTCTTATCTTTAGAATACATTGCATGACCTACACTCTTATCAGCATCTCCTTTGATATCATTCTCAAAAGTTAACATATGTCCTAACAGTTCATTCAAATCAAGAGTGAAATGATCTAATGAAAGTTCAGGTGACAAGATGAAAGGCTTCCACTTCTCATCTCCTCTTAGACCTGTGAGAATTTGTCTTACCAATTTATCTTCTTCAATGTCTTCATCAACTGCACCTAAAGAATCATCAATGTCTTTTATCTTTGTCATATAATCAGATATTGATTGTGAGGCCTTCTTCTTGAATGTGGTAAACTATGCACATAATGATGCTTTCCTTGACTTTGTTGTATTATGAAAATGCTCCTCCAAAGCATTCCATATATCACTTGCACTTTCAAGTCCTCTAATGTGAGGAAGAAAGTAATCATTCACTACCATATAGATTATGCTCCTTCTTTGAGCATCCTTCTTCATCCAAACCTTTAAGTCAGCAAGTTCTTCCCTAGTAGGAATGCTAGGATCTTTAAACTCTAGCTTTTCTTCTTCTCTTGTAATATATTCTATCAGATCTTTGCTCATAAGATGAACTTCCATCCTCATAGACCAAGCTCAATAGTTCTCTCTATCCAACTTTTCAAATTGGAGACTATCTCCCATCCTTTCTTCACATGTACTATAAAATCTTCAACCTTATAACTAATAAATGTACCTTAGCTTTGAAATTTACTCTTTCTGATCCTTTTGATTGTTCTTCAAATGTTAAATTCTATATATTTGCAGTACTCAGGGTCTTCCTTTTCTTCAATTTTGATTATTCCTGCTTTGATACCACTGTTGGAGATGATTAATCTCCAAAATACAAGCTACACTTGAGTTTAGAACACCTCTATGTCAAGTATAGCTCAAAATTGTAACCATTTTTGAAATCTTTTACCAAAATATGAACACTCAACTTCTCTATGAAAACTAGCTTCACTCATAAAAGGCTGCCTCACAAAATTCACTCATTGACTGATGAAATGATTGAAGTTTTCTATGAAAAATTGATACAACACTCTTGTAGTGTTTGCACAACTACTCCAAGCTAAATTTCTTCAAAAGAACTTAAAAAACTTTAGATTTATTTCAATAAGTAAACCTGTGTCTGAAACAAGCACTTTTTATAGGCGACTTTTACATATGCAACTTTAAACAATTGGTTCTCACAAAATATAACCCATTTAATAAAATGCTTTTTAGACATAGATGGCTTACCTTCCAACTTAGATTTTAACTCCTAATTTATGCAAAACATTACACTATGCACTGAGATCTGATCAATTCTTTGATCATCGAGGTTGCGCCTATTTAAGAAGACACTTATCACTTCTTCACATACAAATGTTCGTACTCACAAACATGTGTATATGTGTATGTATATATATGTGGATATGCATATGTGTGTTAATGTATGTATGTATGTATGTATGTATGTATGTATGTATATGAGAGAGAGAGAAAGGAATGCGACTGGAGGTACACATACACACATACACACACATACACACATACACACATACACACACACACACACACACATACGTGCACATTTACACACACACACACACATGCACATTTACACATACACACACATACATGCACATTTACACACACATACACATGCATGCAAATACACACATATAATGAATACACACATAGACACATACACATAATTACATACACATACACAAACATAATCATATGTACACACATATAGACTCACATAATCATATATACACACATATATACACAGATACACACACACACACACTATATATATATATATATATATATATATATATATATATATATATATATATATATATATATATATATATATATATATATATATATATACAGAGAGAGAGAGAGAAAGAGAGAGAGAGAGAGAGAGAGAGAGAGAGAGAGAGAGAGAGAGAGAGAGAGAGAGAGAGAGAGAGAGTGAGTGAGTGAGTAGTGATGGGGTCTGTTTCTGTTTGTTTAAGTGATTGATCTCTATTTCGTTGTTCTCTGTTCACGATCCGATTTTGATTCTTATTCTAATTCAGACTCCAATTCCGACTCCCATTTCCGTTTCCATTTTCGTTTTCGTTTCTGGTTCGAGTTCTTGTTCTTGTTTCAGTTTCAGGTTTCTGTTCCTGTTCTAGTTCTAGAACTAGAACCTACGTTTACTCTTATGTTTAAACCTATATTTACTCCTTCGGCTTACTCCAAGGCATTATCGAAGGCATAGAACTTAGGCATAACTAAGGCATTACTTTGGCATCTTTGGCACCCAAGGCTCCCTTGGCAACCATTGGCTACACACGGACCAATTTTAATTTATGAGTGGCAATAAGGAGTTTTAGATTCACCAAGGTGGGAGGATTTGAAACCACAACCTCACTCACACAAGGGAAGTGCTTTATCACTACAATATCTCTTTGTGTTGTCACTCTACTTCTCTTTTCTTATATTTAACACAACTTTCTCTTTCTTACTTTTTCAAGTAGGCTTGGGCAAGGTGGCACGGCACGGTGTGATGCGCCACGTCTTTGGGTACATCATGTCAAGGTACATTTCATCATGATACATCCTTCTAGGGTACAACTTGCAAGGGTAGATTTCCCCAGGGTAGATCCTAATAGAGAAGCACTAGATTGATGATCCAAGATAACTTGCATGGGTGAGAATTAGGTTCAAGAGACCACGGTTGAGAGCAAGGAAAGTTCCATGGAAAGAACCTTCCTTTTACATTTTAATTCGAGGGATCTCAAAAAAAAATATTTTTACATATGTAGCAATAGGGTTTTGTTCTCTACATACTCATAGACCTTACAAACACCATGGAGGATTTTGGCAATTCACCTCTACCTGAGGCAACACTAGAGCATATTCTAAATCGTGAATGATTGAAAAAAAAACATTTCGAATAGTTAGTAATATACGTTCTTTTATTCACTAATTTAGAGACTATGTTAGCACCTCATAAATATCTTAATAATTTAATGCCTCCATGAACACTTCCATGCATGTGTTTTTACATGGGACATGCTTATTTTTGTTCAATGATGGAACATGTGACTAGCCATCCATGTTTATTATATTTTATAAACTGAGGTTAGTTGCTTTTTCAACTGAGGGGCATGTTATGAATTATGGAATGTGATGTACAAGGAATTGTTGGAGTGTTAATTTATTAATGTATTAATGTGTTTTGGTGTTTTTGATATAGAAGTTGAAGGTTCGTGAAGACGTGAAAGGCGTGAAAGGCTGGACATCAATAATCCAGTTTATAATTTATATAGTTTGTCAATAAACCTGCATAGAGGGTTCTATTGTTAGAAACAATTATAAAAGTAGTGTTTAGAATAAGGGTCATTGTAAACCACAATTTCAATTATTAAATGCAAAGCCATTCTACAAAAGCTACCAACTTTTACTTCATGCATGCTTTTTGAAGCCGCTCTATTGTAACCACTATTCCGACATAATAGAAAATTCCTATAAATACATGCACTTTGTGGATTGTTGAAACAGATTGCATGGGGGGAGATTGCACCCAATACTGCATTTCGTCTCGTCTCTTTTCATGTCTATTTTTTTGTGTGTTTTCAGCATCCATAACCCCTCTGTCTGCGTGAGTAAGATCCTGATAACAACATTTACATATAAAATTTTAGGCATACCCTCGAGCTTCATGTTCTAACTTAAAAGAACATGATTTCATCTCTCTAGTGGGATTCACCAATATTCTAGTTGAATAAAGGAGGATCTATTATCTGGTATCCATTCAAATGATTCAAGTTATTGATCGATAACTAGAGTAGGATTTACTATCTAATGTACTCATATGTTTTCATTATTGCCATCATTTTGGTAAGACACCAATATAGTCTCATCATCTTTATCCTTATTGATTTCATTTATTTCTTCTAATGACATCATCTATCGATGGACTAATATTGATTTCTGGTAATTCCTCTTCATCATCAGTAGAATCACCATGTAGAATATTATCCTCTTTATTAAGAAGATCAGTATTATTGTTATGTACAATGATTCTAATTTCTCTTTCAGATGTCGATGTATCAGTATCTGATGGTGAATCATCAAAAGGACTTTCTTTGATCTCTGTAACAATAAACTGTTCAAACAATGACCTACCTCTAGGTTGAACATGAATGACTTGCCACCAAGGTTGAGCATCAGGGTTTTTATAAAAAAAATGTTTGTTCAATATGCCTAAAGAATATATGGTTCTCTAGTAGATCGCATTACCTTGGAAGAATCAATTACCCAAAACCTAGACAATTCTTTTCTCAATGTGGAATCGCTACCTTTATACTTGGCTCAAAACAAGTCAACCTTCAAAATGACCTATCAAAATATATAAAAACAAAAAACCATTATTAGGTGCTTGAAAAAATAATAAACTCTATCATATACAATATAAAATTTTCTTTACCTGTTTGAATGTACGAAATGATATTTCATAGATATGAAAAATAGTTCGCACGTAACCATGTTCGCCATCTATAAGGTTCATGTCTTTCGAGCTAGCATGTGAAAGTTGCTTGAAAGATGCAAGAATGCTAGAATCCTCTGTTTTACATAAAGAATCAATAGCTTTGATTCTAATATGCTTTCCAAAATCTCACATATTAGTGAACATTCGAGCTTGCAAAAGAAATTAAATTAGTAAAGAGAAACTAATATACATATATGTAAAAAATAGAATATTATTAAAATAAAATTACCTTCCATACACAACTTATAATTAACTCTCTCTACTCATATGAGATTTCTTCATTATTTGCATTGGCTCGTTGCAAACGAGTACATAGCCAATCCGTGAAAGAAGATATATTTTGTAATCTCATTATTTTTGAGATTACGTCTATATCTTTTGTTTCTCCATCTTTTACTTCGGAGATTTTGAAGTTCCTGTTCATATTCACTAATGAATGCTTGCATGCATTTGCTATTATATGCTACAAAAGTAGAAACATCATTTTTTTCTTGAAATGTAAATAAAAATGGAAGTCACTTACCTGATAATACCTTGTCTGTTATTTTTGAAGAAGACTCATTGGTCCATGCACGTGGAGCTTCTTCATGAACTCTTTCAAGGTACTCACTAACATAGTACATGCACTCCTCAAGCATCCAACCCTTTGCCATGGATCCTTCTAGTTTCGCTCATTGCGGCAAATAACCTTTTAATATTCCCATAAATCGCTCGACCCAAAACATCCATCGATTGTTGACAACACCTGCAATCTCTATTTCATCTACAAGATGGACTAATAAATGCAGTATCAAAAAATGAAGTAGGAAGTTCTTTCTGTTGATATATTTAGGTAGTCATGTGTGTGAACACACTAGGACCGCCGGGGCACTTTTTTCCCTCTTTAGGAGGGTTTTTTCCCCCGGCTTGTATATACGCCTATTGCCCTAATGGGCTACTTATCTTTGTACATTCTCTAGTAATACATTTAGTATTGTGTGCTTGTGCTCCAAGCTTCTTCTTCTTCCTTGTGCTGTTCGCGTGCTTCCGCAGACATCTATCTCCAACAATTGGTATCAGAGCAGGTCGTCGCTTCATCTAGGACGCCGTCGACACTCCTCCATTTACAGTCTCAGAATCGTATGAATTTTGGTGAGCATACTCAGGGTGTTTTCGAGATCAAAACAGCTTCGCTATGTGGTGTCAAAATTGTGATATGAGCTCATTTCGGCCTCCGAATGCACTATTGCAGTGCTTGTGCAGGCTATTTCATCTTTTTGTGCCAAAGGTATATACTAGTTTCTGTTCGCCATTTTAAGCATCTCGAAGTCTGCTACAGGTCTAGCAGAACTCATATGGGCAGTTCCGTTCAAGTTTTTGAGATACAATCGATTTTTTGCATCAAGGTATTTTAGTCACCGGCCATGGCTGAAAGCAGTGATGTATTCCGTATGTTGGTTGTTGAGGATAAGTTGGATGGTACCAACTACCCATTATGGGCTTATATGATGCGACATGTATTGGTTGCAAAAGGACTGTGGAACATTGTGTAGGGTGTTGAAAGACGTCCTGTTACACCTGTAACAACAGGTACTGCAAATACAGGTGCTGGAGCTGATAAAGATGGTGTCGAAGATGATATTCCGCAGATTCCTGTTCGTGCTGCTGTTTCTGTTGCACCTATTGTAGAGAAGATTCGTTGGGATGGCAGAGATGCCCAGGCACATGCATTGATAGCTTTGTCTATCAAACGTGCCATTATTCCTCATATTCGCTCTTGTAGAACAGCTAGGGATGCTTGGGATACACTTACCACATTGTACCAAGCTAGGAATGAGGCTCGTGTTGCTTACCTCCGAAAACAGTTGGAGAGTGAGCACATGAATGAAGGTGATTCTATGGATAGTTTCCTAACAAAGATCAAAGATTTGAAGGAACAATTGATTTTTGTTGATGAGGTTATACCAGATAGCTCACTTGTGCAGACCGTTCTGAATGGTCTTCCTGATTCATATCAGAGTTTTGCTTCTACTCTTCGGTTGATGATGAAAGGTAATCCGAATGCCTTATCATTTGAGGAGTTAGTCTCTGTTCTGTTGCAGGAAGATCAGTCTAGGCAGAACAGGTCCATTATGCGAGTTGCAGATCAAGCTTTCCTGGCTAGTCAGAAGGGCAAAGGAAAATGGAGCTCTTCAACTAATTCTGCATATTCGAAGAAGGAAGATAAAGATGAGAAGAAATCAGAAAAGCAGAAATTGTTTTGTAAGTACTGTAAAGGGAATGATCATATCATAAAGAACTATCCAAAACTGGTTGCTAAAGAGGCAAAGACCCATCTTCTCATGAGCAGTGCATGTCTGTAGTAGAATCAGATGTTTGGTATTTTGACAGTGGGGCGACCAAACATATAACCTCGCAGCGCAGTTTCTTCTCTTCACTCGAGCCTGCCCCTACAGGGAATACTGTTACATGTGCCAACAACTCCTCTTATCCTGTTATGGGAGTTGTTAAGATCATTTTGACTACTGCTGATGGTAGTTCTTTCACTTTGTCAGATGCTTTATTTGTGCCAAGGATCAAAAAGAACCTGTTATCAGTTTCTGCATTAGCCAAGATTGGCTTGGTTGTGAAATTTGTTGATGAGAGGTGTACAGTTCATGATCTATCAAATGGCGATGTGATTATTGCTTCTGGCATTTTATGTCATGGGCTGTATAAGCTCATAGGCTATGAAAGATCTGTGAATGATTTGGCATGTGCAGTTCATGATTCTCAGGCTATGTCAGATGCAAAGCTTTGGCATGCATGCTTTGGTCATCTGAATTTTGCTAGTTTGCTATGCCTGCAGAAATCTGAAATGGTGTCCTCTTTGCCCAAACTTGAGGCACCTGGAAAACATGTTTGTGAGGGCTGTATTTTGGGAAAATGCAGCGTTCATCCTTTCCAAAAGATGGTTCAGTTCGGGCTACGCAAAAATTGCAGCTTGTACATAGTGATGTCTGTGGTCCTATGCAGACACCCTCTTTTGGAAATTACCTTTACTTCGTGACTTTCATTGATGATTTTTCCAGGCATGCATGGGTATGTCCACTCAAAGCAAAGTCCGAAGTGTTCATGTGCTTCAAACAGTTTTTGGTTTTGGTTGAAAATCTGTCAGCATGTAAAATGGGCACCCTTCGTTCTGATCGAGGGGGGGAATATATGTCTTCTGATTTTAATTCATTTCTGGCTAAACGTGGGATAAAACACTAGTATACAGTGCCGTATACACCTCAACAGAATGGAGTTGCTGAACGAAAGAACAGGTCACTCATGGAGATGGCGAGGTGCATGGTCAAGAGTCAGGCTTTACCTCACAGTTTCTGGCTTGAGGCTGTCATGTGTGCAGCATATGTACTTAACAAGTGTCCCACTAAAGCGCTGCAGTCTATCACTCCATATGAGGCTTGGCATGACCGCAAGCCATCTGTTGCTCATCTACTTGTTTTTGTTTGTTTGGCATATGCACTAGTGCCTGAACAACATCGCAGAAAATTGGATGATAAGGCAGTAAAATGTATTTTTGTTGGGTACAGTTCTGAAAGTAAAGGCTATCGTCTGTATCATCCACAGACTAAACACATTCTGGTTAGCCGTGATGTTGTCTTTGTGGAAGATGCTATTCAGCCATTGCTTTCATGTACTAAGGAGACATCTGTTAGCTCCAAAGACATGTATGATACTTTGATGCCTCTTTTTACAGGTGGACAATCTAGTGCTGGTCCTAATGAGGCAACTTCTCAGCCTTTGCAGGTTTCATATGATGATGTAGATCATTCTATTTCTGATGCAGATTTACATGATGCACTTGTTGATGAGAGAGCTGATATTGAGCAGGCAAAAACTATGCCAAAATGGCTGGTGCAAACTTTGTGTGACAGCAAATTAGATGCACCTTTGTCATATCGTACTCGTTCAGGTTCTCATAGTGCCTCCTCTGCATCAGATTGCTATGCTATGGCTGTGTCTAGTCTCTGTGATGAGAATGAACCTGTTTCTTTTGATGAAGCACAGAATTTAGAAAATTGGATGGCTGCTATGCAATCTAAATATGATGCTATAATGAAGAATGGTACATGTTCTTTATGTGACTTGCCTCCTGGCAAGAAGGCCATTGGAACTAAGTGGGTATACAAGCTGAAGCGTAAACCTGATGGTACAGTTGACAGGTATAAGGCTAGGCTTGTTGCAAAGGGTTATGCGCAGGGAAGAGGAATTGATTTTGATGAGACCTTTGCACCTACATGCCGTATGACTACTGTTCGGAGCGTTTGTGCACTTGCAGCCCATCATGGTTGGAATGTACATCAGTTGGACATTAAAACAACATTTCTGAATGGTGACTTGCATGAAGAAGTGTATGTTTTTTAGCCCCGTGGCTTTGTGCAGAAAGGGCATGAAAACCAGGTGTGCCGGTTAAAGAAGGCATTATATGGTTTAAAGCAAGCACCACGTGCTTGGTATGAGAAGATACATGCCTATCTGGTTGCACATGGTTTTGAGAATAGTCTAACTGAAAGCACCTTATATGTTAAGCGTGCTAATGATGTGCTTCTGATCATTGTTGTCTATGTTGATGACATGCTGCTCACTGGTCCTATTGAGAAGCATATTGCTGATTTCAAGGCTGATTTGCATGCCTCATTTGAGATGTCTGATTTGGGGCATTTGCATCACTATTTGGGCATTCAGTTTATGCAAGTTGATGGTGGAATGGCTTTGTGTCAAACGAAATATATTGACACATTATTGCAGCGTTTTGGCCTTGAAGACTGTAAGCCTATTGCCACTCCTATGGAGATAGGTTTACGATTGAGTCTTCATGATGTTGGAGATGCATTTGATGTTGTTCTCTATCAGCAGGCTGTTGGATGCTTGATTTACTTATGCATTACGCGGTCAGATATTCAGTTTGCTATCTCACAGATGAGCAGGTTTATGCATTGCCCAGGAGTCACGCATTGGAAGGCGGTTAAGCACATCTTTCGCTACTTGAGTGGTACTCGTCTACTTGGGTTGTTTTATCCCAGGGGGGGATCACTACCGCCAGATTTGCATGCTTTTTCTGACTGAGATTGGGCTGGTTGCTATGACACTCGTGTGTCCACTAGTGGTTTTTGCTTTATGCTTGGTAGCTCATGTATATCTTGGTTGAGCAAGAAGCAGCCTACTGTGGCCACTTCCAGTTGTGAGGCTGAGTATAGGGCAACTTTCACAACGACTGTTGAGGTGTGTGGCGCAGACGCCTTATGGCTGATTTGGGGGTTGGCCAGTCTTCTGCCACCACCATCTTCACTGATAGTCAGAGCGCATTGGCAGTTGCGAGGAACCCTATGTTCCATGCTCGCACTAAGCACATTGAGGTGCATTATCACTATGTCAGGGAGAGGTTCTCTGCTGGGGAGATCAACTTGGCATATGTGCCCACGCAGGAGAACTTTGCAGACCTTTTCACGAAGGCTCTGCCTAGGGAGAAGTTTGAAGCTTTCTGCAAAGCTTTGGGCTTACTTCCTTTTGTGGAGTGATTTCCACATAGCTTGGCACTTCCTTATACATGAGTGCCAGCTCCTTGTTCACCGCATCACTCCCAGGGGGGATTTGTTGTTATATTTAGGTAGTGATGTGTGTGAACACACTAGGACCGTCGGGGCACTTTTTTCCCTCTTTAGGAGGTTTTTTTCCCCCGGCTTGTATATACGCCTATTGCCCTAATGGGCTACTTATCTTTGTACATTCTTTAGTAATACATTCAGTATTGTGTGTTTGTGCTCCAAGCTTCTTCTTCTTCCTTGTGCTGTTTGCGTGCTTCTGCAGACATCTATCTCCAACACTTTCTCCATCAAACATAGTAGCTCCTTGCATTCACATTTCTTTTGTGGGATCGACTTTTTGTCAATATCTTTTGATGTAATCCACCTATACACATCATAAAAAAAAATTAACAACAAATTAATTCTAAAATAAAAGATATCAAAGATTCATAAATATTAAATATAAAAGTATCATAATTACCTTACAAGCGATCCAAGATGATAGATCACATCTCGTACTCCTTTTGTTGTACATCCATCCATAACGAAAGGTAAAATATGCTTTAAAAAGCTATGCCAATCATGGTTCTTTAACCCAAGTAAGCTCTTATCATCCATAGTAAACATGTTTTGGAAAGATGCTCCATATCGTGTAGGAGTCTGAATCAACTAAATCCTATTGTTGATAGCCTGCATCTCTTTTGTCACAAGTACCCAAGGAGTAGGTGCATAAGTTGTTTCCTATCAACGTCTATAAAAAACTGGCCATAACTTTGGTTTTGATTTTTTTGGTCCTTCAAATCATTCCTTGATGGTATGGTGTCTTTTAGTCTAAGAAGATGGGGCCATAATGAATAACCAATATTTTTGAATATATGCATAGGATCAAGAATATGACAAACCTTTAATTATTTTCAATACTCCAAAGAATACTATATCGATATATTCTCTACGAGTGTCATTTTTCCTTTACCTCCCTTCACATGCTCATTATCTTCATCATCACTCAAGATTTCTAATTCAAGATCTATCAGAGACCCATCTATCCATTTTTTATAACAATCCATAGGCATCATTGGTTTTGGAAATCTTAGTGGATGATCATCAAGCAAGAATCATCGATGTCGAAGATAAATATTTTTGTTGAGATTCTTACTATAAATTGATCTCAACCAATCACCACAATATGGAAAAGCTTTATAACCCTTAGTAAATATTCGTGCATCATGAAAATGATAAACATATAATCAGATTAACTCACATATATTTGTATGCATATTATATAAAAAAATTACATCATTACTTGAACAAACACCATATCCATTTAATCATGAATAGTCCAAGCCACAATACCCCGAACCATAATATATCTTTCATTGATGCTTTTTGATACATCAATGACATTAATGCCTCTCCATAACTCTTGGAGATCGTCACTAAGAGGAGCAAGATATATATTCATATCTTTAACTTGTCTTTTCCCTGGGATTAAAAGTGAAAGCATTAAATTTTCCTTTTTAATTCTAAGATATGGTGGAAGATTGTAGTTTATGACTACCACTGGCCATGTTGACCATTTACTAGATTTCATGGAGAATGAATTAACCCCATCTAATGCAACTCCTAACTTTAGATTACGTGGTTTTTATGCAAAATCAGACCATGTAGAATCAATATGCTGAAAAGCTGCAGTATCTATTGGAATTTTGATTATTCCATCAATACTTTTTTTATCATGTCCCCATGTCAAAAGCTTTGATAGTTTGGGGCTTTGAAACATATGTCTAATCTGTGGAGCTAATGGAAAATGTCTCAATATCTTTTTTGGGATTTTACCTTCTTTGTCCTTATATCAAGGAGATTGACATTTTGGACATGTCAAAGAGTCTGCATATTCACCTCTATATAAAATAAAATCGTTAGGACATCCACATATACATTGATAATCTATACCAAGATTGTTGCTTATCTTCTTCATTTCATCATGTGAGGTAGGAGGAATATTCTAACTTGGTAAAAACATTTCAGATAATAACATGTAAACTCATGAGAAAAAGTCATATTAATAAAATTAAATAAATGAACACACACACACACACACACGCACACACACACACACACACATATATATATATATATATATATATATATATATATATATATATATATATATATATATATATATATATATATATATATATATATATATATATATATATATATATTATATATATATATATGTGTGTGTGTATATATATATATATATATATATATATATATACATATACATATATATATATATATATATATATATATATATATATATATATATATATATATATATATATACATATACATATATATATATATATATACATACATATATATATATATATATATATATATATATATATATATATATATATATATATATATATATATATATATATATATATATATATATATGCATATGTGAATGTATATGTGTATGCGTATGTGTATGTGGATGTGTATATGCATGTGCATGTGTATGTGTATGTGTATGTGTATATGTTATGTATGTGTGTATATGTTATGTATAAGTGTATATGTATGTATGTATATATCTGCATATGTGTATGCATATATGTATGTATGTGTATGTATGTATGTATGTATGTATGTATGTGTATGTATGTATCTATGTGTAGGTGTGTATATTTGATTTCGTTTCTAATTTTCTTTTTGTTTATTGAGGTATGAAGACTTTCATATAGATATCTAGACCATTGAATTGTTTGGCTATCTCCCATGTCAATCAATTACCTGCCTTGCTAACTAAGACATACATATTTCTTTACAAATATAAACTATCAGTTAGCTATGGAGGTATTAGGCAGTTTGGAAAATAGGAGGAGCAAATTTATTTGGAAGATTCTAAAATATGGACGAATAGTTTCAATGTATGGGCAGACAGAAAGCGTCCATTCAATGCAAGTTCTTGTTCTTACCTTAGCTAAGGTAAGAACAAGAACCTACATTGAATGGATGTTTTTTCAAACCATCCTTTAAAATTATTCTTCCATCCTTCAGAATCTTCCAGATAAATTTTCTTCTCCCATTTCGCAAATGACCTAATACCTCCATAGCTAACTCATACTTAATATTTGTATTCAAAGTTCATAAAAGAGTTAGCAATGCAAGTATTAGGTCGACTAGAATAGGAGAAGCAGATGTGTTAGGAAGATTCTAAAGGCTGGGTTGACAATTCAAAAGGCTTGACGGACAAAATATCTTCATTCGATACAGGTATGTATAATTTGACCTTACTTTCATAACATGTGTATGTATGTATATGTGTGTATATGTTTATATGTGTGTGTGCATTCATGTATATGTTTATGCCTATGTATCTATGTATTTACATGTATATGTGTATCGATGTATATATATAAATAGATAGAAAATTAAAAATTATACCTTAATAGTGCCAAAACTGATACATTACTCCATCCAAAACGATTCTGAAGGTTGAGAATAAGTAAGGTTGCACTTAGTCATGTCAAACGACTTCCTTAATTTACATGCTTTAGACATTCCTCTTGAAGATATTTCTCATTTTTAGAAATGTCAATGCTCTCAGTGTCATTTTGATACCAATCCTCAATAAAATCTGCCATGCTATCATCTTCATTATTGTCACACAAATCTTGTACTTTATCTTCTTTTGAATATAGGTCTTTCAACCCTGCATATTCCACAAGATCACTTTTACATAGCCTCCTCATAGAAGCTTCTGATAAACAAGGTCTTACTGGAAACTTTGAATGGTGTGGTGGAATATCATTAACATCATACGATGGAATCTAGACACATGAATAAATATCATTAGTATTCCATAATTGAATTTGAGTACACTTTAAACATAAAATTAAATATGTAAGTTACTTTGGAAAGAGATTGAAATTAGAGTTTTCCAATGCAACACAAGATAGGTGGATAGAAAGTTTCATTCTATACTTTAGGATTCACTTTTAAGTGTAGATTTGAATTTGAACTCAAATCATTGGCTCCAACAAAATCTATAAAAGGAGGAAATGAAAGCCCGCGTGTATCTCAAGGTTTAGAGATCATATTCATGTTCTTTCATTGAGAAGAGCAGCTCACCTCATAGCTCATTCATCTTTCACTCATTGTGCAATGAATTATTGCCAAGGACATTGTAATTTTACATGATTTAATTTATACATGATCATTACTTCTTACTCTCATATCTCTCGTGCTACTTTGTCACATTGGGAATGCCAATTACACTTTGATCCCTGCAAATTCGCTTCAGAGTTCTCTCTCCTATGTGCCCTAGCCTCTTGTGCCATATTTCCAACTTTGATAAGGTTTGATCTCTATAACTGAATAGTGCTATGTTCCTTGTGTCTTCAATTTCAAAAGTAAACAATCTACCCGTCTTCTTACCTTTGGCAATCCTTTTGAATCCTTTCTGGGGGTCTTCCACATATGCTCCATGCTTAGTGAACCTGACCTATAGACCTTTCTCTACAATTTTCCCAACACACATTAGGTTTTTTTGTTATAGTAGGTACATACAGAACTTTGCTCAAAAGGTTCATACTACCATCATAAGTTTTGACACTTCCAATTTGCTTGATTGAATGCTTAGTGTCAATCACCTATTTGTAATTCATGCTTCCCCTTGGGTTCTTCAAGATTAGATGATAGTGCTACATTTCTTGCCACATGATTGGAACAACCAGAGTTAATGTAGAAAAGATGCTCATCATCTTTACCTCGTTTGGATGTCATGTTCATGATGAGCAGAGAGTCTTCTTGATCTTGAGTAAAGTTGTTGAAAACCCTTCTTCCTCTAAAACCTCCTTGATAGTTGTTGTTGTATCTTTGATTGTAATTCTGGTTGTGGTTGCCTCCACCATTGTTATACCTACCTCTAGCTATTCCATAGCTTCCTCTATGGAAGCCTCTTCCCCTTTGGTTCCTTGTATTTTTGTAGCATTATTCTGTAGTGTGGTTGTTGAGACCACATATATTGCATGGTGAAGTATTGTAGGGTCTCCCCCTACCTTGCTTACCTCCTCTGCCCCTACCTCTAGCACCTCTTCCTCTTCCTACATACTTAGCTCTAGAGGTACTAGCCTCTTCATCCTGTTTCTTGCTTTTACCTTTATCCTTAGCTCTATTCTTATCTGTATAAAGGGTAGAAGATTGGTTACCTCTTGAGTTGTCACCTTTTCTGTTGAGCTTTGCCTCATGGGTGAAGAGTTGTCCCATCAAGGTGTTGAGATTAGGTATTTGCATATCCATGTAGAGATCCATAGCTGTGGTGAAGGACTCCTAGTTGTCATCAGCTTTTATTCCATTAATGATCTGCCTCACAATGTGCTCTTCCTCTATCTCTTCTCCAATGCTTGCAAGCTAGTCTGCTACATCCTTCATTTTGGTTACATAATCAACCACTCCTTGCTTTGATTGTTTCTTGAGGGTTATGAATTCCATCCACAACTGATTCTTCCTAGCTCTTGTGTTGGAGGAGAAGTATGATGAAAGCACTTCCCAAGTCTCTTGGGAGGTCTTATAGTTTCTAACATGTGGTAACAAGAAATCAAAGATTGAATTTAGTCAATATGACCTGGCAAGCGCATCCTTTGCACACCATGTGGTTAGCCTCTCTTGCTCTTCCCTTGTTGGTTGATTTTTACTCCTGAAGATTGGCATGTCTTTATCTCGTGAGATGTATCCATATAAGTGTAGCTCAGTGATGAGTAGCACCTCCTTTAATGTCAATCCGGGAAGACGTGAGGATGGTATGAAGACCTCGAGCAAGTGGCGGCACAAGTGCGTGGGTGAGAAGCACACTAGCATGCACACACATACACACACACGCGCACACACGGTAAGACAAAGAGGGAGAATCAATGGAGTTCTTAGATTACTTTCAGAAAGCTCTTACAAGTTTGTTTCAATTACAATCTAACCCCCAAAAATGAGCTCTCTAGCTCTTTTTATAATTTTTGGCTAAGTTTTGGCCCTGTCCAGACCTAGTGTCTGGCCTAGTTAAAAATTAGGTTCCAGGGCTCATTTGAGGGCTCAAACGATATCTAAAAAATACGAAAATTGGCAGGTAGATACTTCTAAAGCTCCTCAAGCTCAAGGACTCCTTGGCTTGCACAAAATGGAGCTACAAAAAGATGAAATGATATTTACAATGGCGTTTAGTGATGAGAATCACTTTTAATTGGTGTAGAGGTTTTGAAAAATTAAGGTTGCCTTAGTGCTAAATCTGCGTGAATGTTCATAAGTGCTTCTTCCTGAAGAAAATTGTTGGCCTACTTGCCAGATCTTCGTTGACTCCCTTGTCTGCTTGTGCCTTCTCTCCCTTGTCCGCTGCTAACACCCCCCCCTCTCTCGCGTCTGTCGTCCCTGACAGACCCTTGTTGAGAGGGTTTTTGGATGTAGTACTCGACGACGTCCTGCGCTAAATGATGTTCAGCAATTCGCAACCCTTTAGCCAAATCTGTCAGAAGAGCATCCCAGTCTACCGGCCTAGGAACCTCTGGATGTGGCATGCGTAGCTTTTCGGAATGGAGAGCTTGTTCCACTGCAAACAACTGTAAGAGATGGGATGGTCTGGGAATGAATATCTCGGAGTGATATTCCCAGAATCCCGTGACAAACATCTCTTCAAACGTTTGTTTGAAGCAAGCCGGTAGATATTTGATGCGAGCGTGCCATGCATACACAACATTGATCGATGGGGTCGTGCTCATGTCGTATACAAGGTCCTGGTTCCCTTCATTAAATCCTAGTGCTGAGAGATGCGGTTCCTTGACATTTTTGAAGGTCCTGAAGGTGACCAGCATAAGTTCGAAAATTTTCAGGCACATCTGAGTCATGATATCAGGTACATTCTTGAAACGGACCCCCCAATGTCGAATCGTTGAAATCATATATCCAATTGTAGGTGCGCCCTTAGGGGGTGCGAAGTACACGTAATTTAGCCACTTCTCACATCCTTTAATCGTCAGCACTGTGTGTGTGTACTCCGGCCATGATCTCCTTCGAAATACGGGGCAATAACATGGATTATATTTGATGTACAATGGCATGTTGTTCCATGTTCTTACCATTTCCGGGTAGGTTTCGAGCAGCCGAATTCTCCACGTTGGTTGGCGAATATGTCCTTGCTTGGCACTCTCTGGGATGTCATCAGGTGCAAATTGGGTGGCAGAGGTGGGTTCCCTTGAGGTGTGGCGCTTGATCTCCGCATTATAATCCGCCATTAGCACGCAAAAAGGCACATACAGATCATCCGATGGGCCGATCCACCTATGGTGTGAGAGATTCTGAAAATAATCAGATTTTATTACCACCTCTTCCAATTTTGACATCAATGCGATTTGGACTGCCACCCTGTCATCATGCGTCGTGGCTACTTTCTCTAACTTTTGCATCCATTCCGGTGCCTCAATCTCAATTGTGTCCATGCCCTGTTCTGTTCGCTTACCGCCGGGTGTTGGCATTGGTACATAAGGATCCTTGAATGTTTCTTCTACTTCAATTGGCACCAGATCGTCAGGCTCGGGCTCTACCAGAGGGGAGGGCTGGCGCTCATATTGCATGACCTTGCTGCGTAATTCCTCAAGTTCGGCCCGGAGTTTAGTGACCTCTTCAGCTGTTTCTTCTGCGGTTATGCTCTGGCTGGGTTCTGTCTGTCGGGTGGCCAACTGTCTTCGTAACTCATCTCTCTCTTTTTCTAAAGCGGCATGGGCCTCCATTAGATCTGCATGAGTTTCTAACACCACCTGCATATTCTCAGAGGGAATTGCCTTGAATCGTTCTGGGTCAATCTCCTGTGGGGAACCCTCCATGGCCGCCTCCAGATTTTCTTCGTTCTGTTTCTGTAATCTTTTATTCTCCTCTAGCACTGTAGACATATGCTTGCGTAGGAGGCCCAAGTTCCGTCGAAGCTTCAGGTTTTCCGTGATCTGAGAATGTAACATCTCGTCCATGTGTCGTCGTTCGTCGTCATCTGCTTGGGGTGGGTTGGCTTCTAATTGTGCGTATTGCTCCTGTAATGTCACGTGCTGCTGTTCTAGTAGCTGCTTCTGCTCTTCAAGATCCCTACATCGTGCTTGGAGATCTTCGTGGCTTCGGAAGAGCCTTGTATGTTGGTTGTCCAGGTGTTGGTAGTGTTGCTGAAGTTGGGCCATGCATTGATGCATATTATTAAATAAGTTACTGAGAGGAATAGTGTTGAATGCAGAGGGGAAGGGAAAGGGAAAGGGGATTGTGGATGCAGTACTGGGGACGGGTGAGGGGGGAGGTGGGGGAATGGGAGATTGTGGGTAAATGGGGGGTGGGAGAGGTGCAGAGGTGGGTGACACCTCCATGAAAGTGGGGTTCGTGGTGGGAGTGACTGTGAACATGGGGATTGTGGTAGCGGTGAGGGTTGTGAATGTGTATAGAGGTGTGTGTAATTGTGAACTCCTAGGAAGTGTGCTCGGGGTAGTGAGGTGTACCGTGGCTGTAGTTAGACTTATGTTTTCAGTGGAAGTAGGGTGTGTGGGTTGGCTGATGGTTTGTGCGTTGGTGTGTGTAGTGGTTTCAGAGGTGGTGACAGTGGAGGTTACAGTGGTAGAGGGAGGTGAGTGAGGTGGATGTGGGGGAGAAGGTGGCAAGGGAGGTGATGGGGGTGCACTCGATGTGTGGGCTTCCTCGGTGTCGTGAACTGTGTGTGCTGTGCCAGTGGTTGTGGGGGTGCCTTGTGGTCCTGATCCTAATACATTCATTCGTTTTCCCGTTCGTGGGGGGCGTCTTCCATATCTTCTCTCTGTCCTTCGTGATTGCGCTAGTGCGGTGTGCACCATTTCCGGTACTCCCAAAGCATCTGATATCATTTCCAGGGTGGCACGGTATTGCTCGTCCACGCCTTCCTCCTCCAGAATCTGGTTCATGAGAGCTTTACCTGCAGCTAATGAGAGCCTGTGTTGCTCTTGAACTCGGTTCATTGTATCGTAAAGCTTCTTTAATGCGCTAGTATAGGCGGGGGCACCTTCCAGTACTTGTAGGGCTTCTTGATCATACTCTTGTTCTTCTGCTTCTGATTGTTCGCCCTGTGCCTCCTCATGAGCTTCTTCTTCATCGTCCACATTGACTACGTCCGGTTGGCTGGGCTGGGCTTGGTCTGGGGCAGTTTGCTGTCCAACGGCTTGCTCTTCTTCAACTTCCGCATTTACAGCATCTATGATTCTTGCAACTTCTTCGTCCGTTAGATCCTCCAGAGTGAATCCATGCGGGAATTCCAGATCAGTCGGTACTAGTGGAAACACAAGATTAGGGCCATCTGTGCTGTGCCTGGGTAACCTGATAGTAAATGGTTGCACTCGTCGGGGAAGTCTTGGGGTTGTCTCAGGCGTCAGGGTTGCACCGCGAGCTTGTGCACAAGGCATCTGGACGGCGCCTCTCATCTTCTTTGAGGGAGGCCCTACAGCTGACAATCTGCGTTGAAATTCCTGTGCTCTGGACCAGATCAGAGCCCTCTGCACCGGTACATCATATGCGAGACATCTGTATACAATTCTTGTGAGTGCGCAGCAACCATACAACACAGATTTTTGCTTCTTATACCATCTCTGATGAGCCATATGAATCTGGTCAATAATCCAGTGGGGCATATTGATGGTCAATTCAAAAGCATCCGCCAGGTAGAGGCTAAACCAGATCTTTTTGGGAGGCATTGTGAACCTCTCCTGCGCGGGGAAGGCGAAATGTTGCATGACCATGTGTAAGTGGATGGCGATCGTAGGTGTCATCGCAACCATGTCCTTCAACTTCGACAGATTCCTGTTCTTCATATTGTCTGGGACCATAGTCTCTTTCTCTGTTGGGATGTGCATACCTGTCATGTCGAGTGCTTCTCTTACCAGGTTGATAGTCAAGCGGAAACGCTTCAGCTCGTTGCCCCTTGTGAGTGATGGGAGCACAAAGGAGCTGTATCCTTTCTTGTCTTTGCTGGGGGTGAGGGTACTAATTAGATATGAGCATCTTAGGAAATCTGGCTTTGGTAGTTGGAACTTGAAGTAGTCATAAAGCCCAGCCTTCTTCCATATCGGCTTCAGTCCTTCGTTGTTCTGTAGCTTTTCAAACTCCCTGGTAAAGAAATTGTATCTGCCCCAACGTCCATTGAATTCTACCTCGGACTCCCACATATATGTGCCTTCACCCAGAGGGCCAGCAACGTCACTGAACCAGTGTGAGGTTCTGCCCACCGGCATGGTATGACCCTGTGGAGGATTCTGAATTGGTATGGCATGTAATGCTCGTAATGCCGCTGGTCTTTCCTTTAATTCCTCCTCGACCGAAAGGCTTTCGATGTCCACCACTTGGGGGCTGGTGCCTGCCTGGGAGCTAGTTGCAACTGTATCTGCCATTTTACTTCTTGCTGTCTGTCTCTGTGAGAATATACAAACATGTGTTAATATTGTACAGGACAAGGGAGGACCGTTGTTGTTCCCATCACAATATTAACATGAGGGTCGGGAGCGAATAATGGGTTAGTAAGTGTTCGGTGCACGTGTGTGTAGTTAATGCTTGGGTAGTCCTAGGAGACTAATGAAGTTAGTAAGTGGGGATGAATTTACAAATTGGGGTCGGGGGGTTTATTACAGGTCTTAGGCTGCCAAATGCAATGGATGGGCTTTGTTTTTGGTTTCGTAGAGACTCTAGAGAGCTTTATCGGTATCTGGGTTTGAAAATGAGGCCTTTTAGGGACCCATTTACAATTGATTATATGCATGCTCATGGGCCTTGGTGTGTTCCTGCGTGATGAGAACGAGTGAATACTGGCCGTACGAGTCGATGGGTTAAGCTGTATAGACTGTGGCCTCGGCGTCGCTACCTGCGCCCGCAAGCAAGCCTTAGGCACCCAAATTTCTCTTGATTGTGGGCTAGCCTTCATCGACTTCTTGGGCACCCAAATAGATTTCACGTTAGCAGAAGAATTTCTGAAAGACTTCTTATTAGCGTCGTGTTGTTGGTTACTAATAAGAGGCTTTGCCCGTGTGATTGGCTTGAGTGCAACCGGGTGTTCGCCTTTCCGCACCCACACTTGGTTTACTTGCTGAGATACTTTGCTGCGCATGTACTTTTGATTTCCGGCGTAGGTAGTACTCTGCTTCTTCTGCCTTTGATCCACCTTTGGTTGCTGCCTCCTTCTGACCTTTGGACAAGAAGGGAGTTCCATTGCATCCCTCACTCCTTTTTTGCAACCATCATTCCTCTGCAACACATAGTTTTGGACAAGAACAGCATGGTCATCTTCATGTGTACTCCTGGAAGGACCAGGAGTCTGTGCCTTTCCTAGTTCCTTGAGTGCTCCATTATCTAACTCTACTGTAATTCGACTATGATTGACCCATACCTGAAGAAGTCCACTTCTTAGGTTCAAGTTGACTGCTTGGTCATAGATCCAGTCTTGACCCAAGACAAGGGGTTCCGTGAGGTCCTCATCTTGACACACTAGTACTTTAACTGTCATTGCCTCATCATGAATGTAGAGGGGAAGTTCCACCTCGCCCATGCAAGGGGTTTCCACTCCTCCCAATCCTATGAGATATGCTTCCACAGGATTGACAGTCAACTGTAATTCTTGACAGTAAGACACTCTAACAGCACTAGTGGCTGCGCCTGAGTCAATCAAGGCTCTTACGTTCCTTGCACTCTTTCCTTGTCCTATATCTAGGGTTATGAAAGGACGTCTATCAATTATCCTATGTGAACTTGTTCCTGCGACTTCACACATTGCCACATGATATCCTTGATCTGCATAGTCATTTGTTCTAGGCTGATCTCGGCCTTGCCTTCGCAATTTCATCCTCCGTATGTGCTCTAGGGCTTCTGCTTGAGCTTCTTCTCGATTTCGCTTTTCTTCCTCTTTGCGTTTCTTAGCAGTGTTAAGTCGGCTGAGCATTTCCTCCGTGAGGGGTTCCTGATACAACTTGACTCTGCATCCGCTAATATAGTTTGGGAGAACATCACCCTCTAACGTGGCTAGTTGTACTGCTCCACTCGTGGAGATCCTATTGATGATCATAGGTCCGTAGCCTCTCTTTTCTAGCTTCCTTGCGTGTTGTTTCAGTGTATAGACTAAAACTAGATCTCCTGCTTTCAAACCTTTATCCTTCACATGGGCATCGAAGTATGCCTTCTGTCTCTTCTTAGCTGCATATATTCCTGCAGCTGCTCTCAGTCTTGTTTCTCCTAATCGTTCAAGGTCAAAGATCCTAGAGGAGAGTTCATGACCTGTCCATTTGTGCTCTTGTGCTACTCTCAATGTAGGAATCAAGAAGTCCAAGGGTAGCACAGCGTTTTGGCCAAATACCATCTGAAAGGGGGTGGCTTGGAGTATCGTTTTGTAGGCCACTCGGTATGCCCAAATAGCATGGTGTAGCTGTTTGTCCCAATCAGAGCGTTTAGTGTTCACTAATTTTGTCAGTACATTGCATAAGATCTTATTAGTGCTCTCAGCTTGTCCATTAGCTTGAGGGTGATAGGGGGCAGACTTCTTGTGTATTACCAAGAATTCTTGGAGTAGATTTTCAATCACTTCATTTAAGAAATGAGTGCCTCTATCACTTACAAGCTCTATAGGTAGCCCGTATCTTGTGAATACATTCTCAAACAAGAATTTGGCAGTTGTTTGAGCATCGTTCTTTGTCGTAGCCTTTACCTCTACCCACTTGGTGAGATAATCTGTTGCAACAATGATGTATTCCGCATGCGAACCTTTAGCTGGGGGATTAATAGGACCTACAAAGTCTATTCCCCACTTAGAGAATGCACGTCCACCCATCATAGGTTTCAGTGGCATCTCATCTTTGCGTATAGGATACTGAGTTTTCTGACAGACATCACACCGTTTCACATAGGTATGTGCATCCATGTGAAGGGTAGGCCACCAGAAACCCGCAAATAGAATTGCCTTGATCACCCGATCTGGTCCAAAGTGTCCTCCTGCTACACCTTGGTGAGCAGTTTCTAAGATCTTAAGATATTCACTTTCATGGACACATAGCCTCAGGTAACCATCTTTACCACGCTTATATAGATTATCACCAATGAGTGAATAATCCTGGGCTTCTTGCTCTAAACTCCTTTTCCTAGCTAGAGTCATGTCTGGAGGGAATGTGTTTGTCCTCAAGAATGATACTAGAGGTTCACTCCAATCTGGCACAATGGATACTTGATAAAGAGTGGCGTGTTCCACAGGTGGGTTAGTGCAACAGATTGGGCATTCCTTGCACAACTTTTGGACATCAGCTTCCATAGTTGGCCAATGTACTCCGAGTCTCTTTAGGGTCTGTAAAGTTCGTTGCTTTGAATGGTGTTGCTCTAGTGCACCTACATGTGCTAACTGCAACCATTTAGAGTACTCATCCTCTTCTACGCAACAAGCCAAGATCCCTTGATCTGTGTGCTTGTACATACTTCCTGCCATGATGTGGTACTTTTGGGCTTTTACAACCTCTCTATTCCGTGTGTTTACCACTGGATGATTAGGCCCGTATGTCAATACTGGTACCAATGGCTTAGCCCACTGCGGCACCACTTCCAGATTAAACAAGTAAGCATCAGGAAGGTCATCTGATACTCCTTGTGGGGCTTCTCCCGATGTGAGCCTAGAAAGATGATCAGCTCTCAAATGGGTCCTCCCTTTTCTTACCACAACCTCAAAATCATATTCCATTAGCAAGAGAAACCATCTTACTAATCTTCCGTATTGCATGGCTTGTTTACGAGATATAACAATGCCTGATGATCAGTAAAAAATTTAAACTTATTTGCAAGCAAATAGTGTCTAAATTTCTTAACTGCATATACCATGCCTAATCCTTCTCGCTCTGTAGTGGTGTAATTCCGTTCAGCCGCATTCAATTGTCTACTGACATAGGCAATTGGAAGATCCATATTACCTTCACCAGTAGGTTGTGCAAGCACACATCCAATAGCATAATTGGATGCATCAACATGAACATGGAATGGCTTATTCCAATCTGGTGTGGTCAAGATTGGTGCTGAACATAATCTTCGTTTAAGCTCCTGGAAGGAATTCTCACATTCATCTGTCCACTCAAAGTTCGTCAGAAGTCCGTACATGGGCTTTGCAATGACAGCATACATGTGTATAAATCGTCGGTAATAACCACAATGCCCCATAAAATCTTGTACTTCCTTGACATTCTTTGGCCTAGGTAGCTCTGCTATGGCTCTCACTTTTTCTTCGTCGGTAGATATGCCATTCTTTGACACTATGTGTCCTAGAATCTTGCCTTGCCTGACCATAAAAACGCACTTTTCTGGGTTCAGGTAGACTTGATATTCTCTACATTTGTCAAAGATTTGTCTGAGTTCAGGAATATGGGTTTGTCTAATATTGGAATGAGCACAAAGATCATCAACATAGACTTCTAAACTCTTCCTCAGGAACTCCTTAAACACATGGCACATCAGCCTCTGGAAGGTAGCTGGTGCATTGGTAAGCCCAAATGGCATTACTCTAAAGGCAAAAATGCCCCATTCTGTGGCAAAGGCTATCTTATGCTGATCCTCTGGAGCTATGGCTACTTGATTGTAGCCCGAAAATCCATCAAGGAAGCTGTACACTTCCTTGCCTGCCACTCTTTCTAAGAGATGTTCTGTGATGGGAAGCGGATAGTTATCTCGAATTGTGGCTGCATTAACCTTTTTCAAGTTAATGCACACACGCAGCTTGCCATTCTTCTTGGGCACCACTACGATGGGGGATACCCATTCAGTGTGCTCAATTTCATAGATAAATCCAGCTTCGACCAGTCTATCTATTTCTTCTTTGATCTTAGCAGCGTAATTATCGTTATATGTATAAGGCTTTTGCTTAGAGGGTTTGGCATCTGAGGTCATGGGGATAGTGTGTGAGCATATATCAGGGTCAACACCTTTCAAATCCTTGTAACTCCAAGCGAATACATCTCTGTATTCTCTTAGCAAGGCTATCAACGCATGCTCTTCTTCCTCTGTTAGGTCATGGCCTATGTACGTACATCTCTCCTCTCCTTCTTCTAGGGCCACTACGATTTTCTTGGTAGTTTCTTTGTTATCATAGGCCTCTCCTAATTGTGCCTCTCGTTTAGGCATTCTTATCATGACTCTCCTGTCATCTATCTCATACTTCTTAAAATTTTCTGGGACCTCAAACAAAGATTCTTCCTCTTCTGGTGAGACTTCTCTCTTTTTTCGTTTCTTTCCTTCTTCCTTTGGGCTCACATGTGTTGCTAATCTTACATCATTTGTAAGCTCTCCATGCCTCTGGGGTTGAAATTCTACTTCATGGAAGTATTCTTCATCTGATGCAAATGGTGGGTCCATAATGATAGACTCGAGATCGGAGTCACTTGCATCCTCATATGCATCAGGGCTAGGTTCGCATTCTTCTAGAACTGCCTCTCCCATGATTGGCTCTATGGAGAAGACTCAAATGTCATAGCCATCCTCATCACAGTGAGGTGTCCATTGTTCTTCATTGATGGCTACATCCATTGTTGCTAAAATTTCTGCCCAGCCATGGGGTTCGAATTCCTCATCAGGAAAAACTACAGGTGCATAGGCTGGGTCTTGAATTGCTCTATGTGTTTCTTTTGCACCTATTTATCTGGCCTTTTCTCTCTTCTCTTCCTCTACTGCTACTTTGCACATCCATAAGTGGGTGTCTTCATGCATCCAAGAGGATCCTGACCCTATGGAATGCACAGATTCCGTATCATCTTTGGCTCTATGGATGGGATTCCACTGGATGGGAGGGACATCTCTATGAGAGTAATCTTTGAGATTTACTTTGGTTGTAACGCCTAAGTGTTGCAAATACAGGGAGTTGGTTCCCCAATCCTGTACCACTTGCAACTGTCGCATAAATGGTCTTCCCAAAATCATCTCATAGGCATGATTTTTGCTGAAGTCACATATGGCAAATGTATGCTCAAACTCGACACCACAAGTGGTGAGAGTTATTCCTTCTAGCAATCCTAGGGGTCTCTCTATGTGACCATCGGCCATTTGCAATTTCATTCTCGTTGGCCTGAGTGCTGGCTTGCCCCAACGCTTCCAAAGGGAAGTAGTGGCAATTGCAACTCCTGCACCGGAGTCCAAAACTGCCTTGGTGGTGTACTCCTGGTAGGAGATGGGAAGATAGGTGTTCCCTTCTTCACCTTCACACATATCTCCTATCTTGTCCAAGGGAATTTCTGGCACTGTCCTATGGGATCCTACCCGGGAACGTGGTTTTGCAATTTCAGTCACTTGACTGGCTACACATTTCTGCGCTTTTGGTCTATTCTTAGGCAGTTCTTCCAAAGTGAGATCGCGCTGCGCCTTGGTGTTCTTTACTACCTCTGTGTTCCTTGATATGACTGAGTCGTCGTTCCTTACCATGACTGTGGGTGCTCTCATACACGTGGACTTTGCTTCCCATGGGCCTGTGAAGTGGGGTAGCTCTTGTATGGAATTAGACTCAAAGTCCAATCTCTCGTGAGACTGAGTACTCTCATGTTCCCCGTAAATAGAGGGGATGTCTTGTGGGAATTGATCGTGTGCATCATCCACAAGTTCAAAAGGAGGGACGACCTCACTTTCGTTATCCCATTTGTCTTCTTGAATCTCTCGTAGGAAGTCTGGTGCAAACCGATTCATAGAAGAAGAAGTGTCTGGCTCCGTAGAATTAGGCACATAAGCAACCTGGGAAGGAGGGCTTATTCTATCGTTGGCTCTCTCCTTGTTCTCATAGGTGGCTGGAGCACAAGCTTCCTGGGGAGGATTACTTATTCTATTACTCTTCCGAGTAGGCTCATATGCTCCCTGAGAAGGAATGTAAGCAACCTGTGGAGGTGTGTAAGCTTTCGAGGAAGGCTCATCTGCCTTTTGGGGAGAAAGATAAGCTTCTTGAGGAGGCACAGGGGCTTCCTGAGGAGGCTGGCTTATCCGTTCTCTTGCCCTGTCCTTTCTTTGAGGGACAGGTTCCTTTTCTGATTGTGCATTAGCCTCTCTATTCTTTCTAGCAGTCCATCAAAGTGTAACTGCGTCTTAGCTGAGCTAGAGATGTTAAAGAGGCGGCTAGCCTCGAACATGGCTTGAGCCAATTCCACCATCTTTGCACAAATTTTTGTTCGTTCAAGCTCTAGCTTGGCTCTAGGGTAGCATTTTTCATGATCGGTTATGGTTGGCCCTTCTTGGATTCTGGCCTGATATGCTTTAAGCATCATGTTTAGGTCTTCGGGAGTGGGATCAGCTAGGACTGATCCTACTCTAGGGGGTGTTGTGATTTGATGAGGCGGTGGGGAAGGTGGTGGTACGGATGGAGTTGGGAGTGGTGGAGGCGGGGTAATGTGAGAGGGAGTTTGAGCTCTGAGTTCAGTTATCCTTGCTTTGGTTTCTCTTATGCTTTCCTCAAGCTCACTCATCTTTTTAGCCCATTGTCTTTTCATTCTTTCTCGACTATCCTTCCACGCTCTAGTCCTTTTCTTTGTCACGCTCTCGGTTTCACTAGCCTCTGGGCCCTTTTCCTGGCTTGCCTCTTGGTTTTGCTGCAATGCCTGAGCTCTAGTGACTACCTGTACTGGTGCAGTGGAAGTGACACTTCCTGAGGAATCTACAACCAAACCAATCACATTGATAGGAGTGATTTTTGGCATATTATTGGGGTTCTTTGGGCAATCTCGTAAAAGATGCTCTTTTCCACAATCTTGGCAAAAGCCTAGGATCGTCACGGACTGAGTTTGTGTAGGTGGAGGTAAGGGACAATCACGAATGAAGTGACCTCCCTGACATCGGTAGCATGGTCCTCTAGGAAATGGTGGTCGTACCTGCCTAGGTTGAGGCCTAGGGTTGGGGTTTGCATACATGACGTTTGTGTAGTCTGACTCCCAACTAGGTTCACTCGGTTCTTCACTATAGTAGGACTCACCATGTTTTGGAGACTGCATGTAGTAAGCCTAGGGACTATCGACATGTGTAGAATCAAAGCTATGGTCACTTGGATCACTTTCTGAGATCAATGGGGTTACTGGTACTATGGCCCTATTCAGGTTTTCTTCTACAACAGCATACTTTACCGGAATCACATTAGCTGGGTTTGGAGGCTGTTGAACTAGCACTGGTTGGGGTCTCTGTTGGGCCTGATATTGTGGTTGGTAGGTTTGTTGGGGTCTAGCATATTGTGGTGGTGGATTTTGGTTCTGGTATCTGCCTTGTTGGTAGGGCTGCGGGTAGGGTTGCCTAACTGTCTGCTTGTTGTATGGGCAATCTTGTGCGGTGTGATTGGTGTATCTCCGTTCTATGGTGCAGTACTGGCTACTAGGATTTACTTGGGGCTGAGCCATAATAGGGCAGACATTCGCCATATGGTCACCACCGCATGTATAGCACCTTTTCACAGGAGCAAACCTTGGGATTTGTTTGCTAGTTACACCTAATTTCTGCGCTACTTTTTCGGCAAGTTCCTCAATTGATGTGGATTGCGTGGAAGAGTGACTAGATGCACTATCTGAATCTTTGTAGATTTTGGAGAGCTCTAGTTCTTCCCCTACGTTATCTTCAATGTCAATGCACATGCGTACACATTCTTCTATAGTCCTAGGGTCCTTCAGATACACATAGGATCTCAATTTCGTACTCAGCAATCCATCAAGGAATAAGGCTACTTGTTTGGCAGATGTGGGTAGCTCCGAAACAGGGCATCTTTCAAGATATTGCCTAAATCTCCTTTCGGCCAATCTGACAGTCTCTTGGGGAGTCTGTTTGAAGCTGTGAATCAATGAGGAGGTATTGTGTCTTATGCCACTCTTAGAGAACTCTACAATGAAGGCTTCTAGGAGTTGGTCTATACACCTGAATTGTCGCTCATCCAATGGCTGGAACCATGTAAGTGGTGTGTTCCTAAGGGTTAGACCGAAGGCATTGTACTGCGTGAATAGATCCTCCACTTGTTCAGCTCTCAAGACTTGCTTGAATTCCGCCACATGATCATAGGGATCTCCTGTGCCATCAAAGTAATTCTTCATGGACTTAACTAGCTGGGTCGGTCTCAGAGTTCTTGTGTGCTCTCTAGGTCTCGGCAGCGGGAATCCATCCACATTTCTTTGGTTCCTGTGAGCTCTAAGCATCTCAAGTTCTACTCTATTCGTCTCTGTCCTCGTTCTTTCCCTGCCCACTGGGTTGGCAAAACTTACTTCTGGTCTATCTCTACTTCTGTCTCTTTGCATACCATGGGCTTGGGATGTTCCTGCCCCAGGGTGACCATAGGATATATTTGATCTTGGCTGGGGGAAAATGAATTCACCCTTCTAAGTGTAAGCATGCCTATCATTTTCCGTAACCACAAAGATCCGTTCTGAAGCGTGATCTAAGTAGGTCACTCTGCCTGGGCTATCAGGATCCTTAAACTCGTAGACCATGATAGTTCCTATATCAATTGGCTGATTAGATTTATACCTCCAAAAGGCTTCGTCAGTTTCTCGATTGAGGAGCAGCTCTATGCTCTTGTTGTCTTGGGGAACCCATTCCGGTGTGATAATCCTAGTGAGAACTGATTTACCTCGAGGGGTTCTTGGTTCCGCGCCCATGTTCCCTTGTTCCAAGTCACCTAAGTTCGCTTCTGAGATTACATTCCCAAATTCATCTGTCCTATCTGGGTGACTGGTGACTACGTATATGGTTCCTTCTTTGTCCAGGTATGCACCGTTTTCCAACTTGACAACTGGGTGCTCCAGTCCTATGGATTGATCAGGGTTTTTAATCTGGACCACGGATCTTCCTAGGCCGTCCTCATAGATGCTAGCACCTAATCGGTTGGTCCTAAGGTATTCCAACTGCGTTTTGTAAGGGCCTTCCACCCTGTACAAGTAAGGCATTCCTGAACTTCCCGTAGGTCTGTCCATGCCTTGAGACATCTCTGACTCACTGGTCTTAGAGCTAGGGTAGTACGAGTGGTGGCTCAACTGCTGGGCCCAAGACCTAGCAGTGTGGTTAACACTAGCCTCTGAAGATCTAAAGCTTTGTCTCTCCCTTACTAGATGTCGTCCCGATCTAAGGTTCATATGCCTATCTAAGTAGCCCAATTCTTTGCCCAGAGTACAACCTCGTTACTGGTTACTTTATATTAGTCACTTGATTCTTTTTAGTTATTTCTCATGTTTAGGGTCTTGTCTGATATTACGTCGTCAGGAATACTTGAATGTTCCTTGCACTTTCAGGTTGATCGTTCCACGTTAGGTTCTTTTCCTTTATGTTATCGACAGTACAGAGATTAAGTTTTTAGCTTGAACTTGAGTTTTTAGGCAGTCTTCAACTTGATACCTGCCTATCGTCGCCCTGACTTACTCCTACCTCTCGTCGTTCTTAGCCTAAACTATGAATTGACAGAGGGGGTTAAAAGTTTCCAACCTTTTGTTTCCTGCTTGGTTGCCCTTGAGTGCCCAGGAAGTGTGTTCCCAAGCTTGCACTTACACTTGCTTAGAACGCCTTTCGATGCTCTCAAAGGATCTGTAAGAGTTCCAAAGTTAGCTTAAAGATTTAAATTCCAAAGACAGAACCAATGACTTTCATTCCTGTAGCACACACACAAACTTGCATAGTGATTTTTAAGAAAACAATCCTAAAGACCCCTGACTTTGATCCCCCTGAATATGGTCAACTTCAAAATACTCTATCTGAAAGTCAACGTATTATCTTTATAAAAATAGTTGAGGGCTTGTAGGAGATGCCACGAGCTTTCCAACAAGCCCTAGAGCTCAAAAAATTGATTTCGTATGAAGAAGTTATGACTGTTCAGGGTTTAGGGGGTTAAAACAAGATTCAATCTGGTTGACAGATCCTAGGATTTTCTCCCAAAACACAAGTGTAGGAACCTCAATAATGCTAATGGATTGACTATTTTGCCCCAAAATTATCCCCAATTTTGAACAAAAACAAACCCTAATTTTTGGCCGAAAAGCCTGTCAATCGCGATCGACAGGTCTGTCAATCGCGATTGACAGAGGTGTCCGTCGGGCCTGTCAGTCGCGATCGACAGTGTCAATCGCGATCGACAGAGTCGATCGTGGCTGTCAATCGCGATCGACAGTATCAATCGCGATCGACACGTTTTCTGGTTTTTTCGCCGAAATTTCAGTCAATCGGGGGCCTATCAGTCGCGATGGACACGTGGCTACGCGTAAAATTCAATCAATCGTGGAATTTCAGTCGATCGCGATCGACGGTGTCAATCGTGACTGACAGAGGTGTTGGTCGTGGCTGTCGATCGCGGTCGACGGTATCAATCGCGATTGACAGGGTCCTACGTGGCAGTCAGTCGATCGTGGAGGTCTGTCGATCGCGATTGACAGAGTCTGTCGGTCGCGATTGACAGGGTCTGTCGGTCGCAATTGACAGAGGCTGTCGGTCGCGATTGACAGAAAACCTCGGAATTTTTCTACTGTTTTTAATGTTTTAGGATGTGCTCTTTGTGCTTGTTCTAGTGGTGCACTCAGTTTTGTAAAAGACCAAAAAATTCTGTCAGTCGCGATCGACAGAAGCCTGCGACCGCGAGACAGTTGCGTCGAGTTTCGTACCTGCGCGGGAAGCTGGGGATGATGATACGGCAAGAACCTGCAATGAAACTCAAGAAACATGCAAAATCCACACACACAATATCGCTCTCTCGCTCTCTCTCACAAGTGAAATGAGGGAAATGAGGTGGGGAAGGTGATATGATCAAAAAACAGAAATTTTCGCGATGATGGAGATGGAGGTGGGAGATGGTGATGATGATGATGGAAATGAAGATGGAGAAGAAAGTAAAAGAAAATCGATGAGAGTGAAGAAAATACCTACAACTCCAACGCTTCAACTCTACGTCTTACCATCACACGCTCGTCCTCAAAGCTCGATCCCCGGCAACGGCGCCAAAATTTGGTGTAGCTCAGTGATGAGTAGCACCTCCTTTAATGTCAATCCGGGAAGACGTGAGGATGGTATGAAGACCTCGAGCAAGTGGCGGCACAAGTGCGTGGGTGAGAAGCACACTAGCATGCACACACATACACACACACACGCGCACACACGGTAAGACAAAGAGGGAGAATCAATGGAGTTCTTAGATTACTTTCAGAAAGCTCTTACAAGTTTGTTTCAATTACAATCTAACCCCCAAAAATGAGCTCTCTAGCTCTTTTTATAATTTTTGGCTAAGTTTTGGCCCTGTCCAGACCTAGTGTCCGGCCTAGTTAAAAATTAGGTTCCAGGGCTCATTTGAGGGCTCAAACGATATCTAAAAAATACGAAAATTGGCAGGTAGATACTTCTAAAGCTCCTCAAGCTCAAGGACTCCTTGGCTTGCACAAAATGGAGCTACAAAAAGATGAAATGATATTTACAATGGCGTTTAGTGATGAGAATCACTTTTAATTGGTGTAGAGGTTTTGAAAAATTAAGGTTGCCTTAGTGCTAAATCTGCGTGAATGTTCATAAGTGCTTCTTCCTGAAGAAAATTGTTGGCCTACTTGCCAGATCTTCGTTGACTCCCTTGTCTGCTTGTGCCTTCTCTCCCTTGTCCGCTGCTAACAATAAGCTTCTCCCTCGAGGGTATGCTTGCATCCTTAGGACCATACTGAGTAGTTGTTCCTATCCAATTTGTCAATGAACGATGGAAATCCATCTCCCATCTTGATTGAACTTGCTTTGATACCACTGTTGAAGGAGATGGTGGATAATCAAAGGAGATGAGTTGGTGTAGCTAAAACTTGCTTCACACCTGCTATAAGTGATGGTTGTAGAGTGTTGTGGGCCTCTTTAGCTAGCTAATAAGCATAAATCATCACATATGTTTCTTGGAAGATGATGCACTAATGATAGGATCAAAACAGATAGGTTGGCATATGATCCAAGTTTTAAAACTTGCTATTTTGGTTGAGACACCTACTTAGAGTTTTGCACCATTTTTTTATTAGAGTAGCAATTGATAAAATTGCTTTTGGGGAACTTTAATTAGCTTAACAAGCTACCAATCATGAGTGGAATCATCTAAAATGATAAACTATATGCACAGAAATATGTTTAGCAAGTTAAGCATCTATCTCGACTTTTATGGGCCTTGAGATTCACAGAACAGTGAGCAATGATTGATTAATATCTAATGACAGTGTGAAGAACTATTAATGAAACTTTTTCGGATTAAAGTAGACAGCATGCTTGAGCTATCATGCTTTAAATCAAGAGAAATAATCAACTATACAATGAGAACCAGCTCAAACAAGTTCACTATTCAGATGGAGTGTGACAACGATATGAGAGTGAGAAGTAATGATCATGTATGAATTAAATCATGTAAAAATACAATGTAATTGGCAATAAGTCATTGCATAATGAGTGAGAAATGAGTGAGCTATGAGGTGAGCTCCTCTTCTCAATGAAATTACATGAAAATGATCTCTGAACCTTGAGATACATGCGGGCTTTCATGTCCTCCTTTTATATATTGTGTTGGAGCCAAAGATTTGAATTGAAATTCATACCTACACCTAAAAGTGAATCCTAAAGTATAGGATTGATTCTCTCTAGACTCAACTACCAAATGATGCTAGATTATATGCTTCCTAACTTCTCGTGGGTTTATTCCACTTTTACAAGGGTAATTGTAAGGCAAAGATACAAGGGGTTGTACATATGAAGCCTTTCTAATGTAATGTCATTACATCAGAGGTGATCAAGGATGTAAGCTTGGGCTTAATTGCACCAACACTACTAGCGCATGCACAAAGAGAAGAATAAGAAAGATGGAGTTGGCCTACTTTATAGCTCGCCTGTAGTAGGGCAAATGTTGGATTGCAGAATATTGATCAGTTTTGTGACTCTAAACACTATATGAATACTATTTCTTATGCTATCGCCTTTAGAGATTGAACCCAGGTGGCATGCTTAAGAATTCCTTGTCTTATCCAACTCACCCTGAACGACAATGTTCTTCAATAAAGAATTTATCATCCTAGAGATCAGGTATTTTTGGCTAGTCAAAAGGCCATGATGCACGTTAATTTGATAGGTTCAATTTAAATTGACTATCAATGGCTTGAGCTACCCAATAGGGTTTACAGAATGTTTGCCGATTGATCTATCTTAGAGCTATCATGATGTGAACTCGTGACATTCCGTGAGAGAGAAGAAAGAAGTAAAGCAACACTCAAGGATGAAGGAAGTGATAAAGAAAAGGTCTTAAAAGAGGATTATATGGCTCTTCTCATGGATCAAGGGAAGGGTGTAGCTTAATTCAAAGATAAGTACTTTACAAGTTAATGTTTTAATTTCAATATTTGCTTTGCTCTATGCTTTCATATAGAATGCATTGCTATTAACATTGAACTAGGGAAGAATCTTCAATTTTGAAAGCATTCTATGCAATTTAATGAAAGAAAAATAGGAGAGCATCAAGGTATGGGAACACTTATGAAGCATAGGCATGCATCTAGGAAAGAATATTGGTGCATTTCTCCTTTTCAAAGATTTTTTTTATGTGCAAAACACATTTTCTTTTTGCTTGAAAAAGATAGTTAATGCTCAAGTTTATGAACATGAAGGCTTATATCTTTTTAAGAGCTAGCAATTAGAATGTTTGTACATGGATGATTGGGAACATGTATTTTCAAGCTCAAGAGTTGCTTGATTTAAGTTTGGTGCATGAAAGGAGAATGCGAACACGTGCATGCACTCACATGCATTTGCATGCAAGAATAGGCATTTGCATATGCATGATCGTTTGTTAAGTAGTTGAATACTTATACTTTCGTCACCTCTTTTTTCTCACTCGACTTAGATAGCTAGGAAAAATAGCTAACTAGGTAGTTGGAAGGCTCTTCGCTACCATGCGACTCAAGTATCTAGTTTATTTTTCCCAAATGTGATACTTAAGTATAAAAAATTAGGAGTCTTGATTAGGAAAAGTAGGCCCTTGGAAAGTCAAGTGTTCAATTTTCTTGCTCATTGGAATGGCAAGAAAATAGGGTTGCTTGAAAATTTCCATGATGACTCTAAGTTTAGGAGAAAACTTAGAGAATCCTAACAACAAGCCTAGATATAGTCGTTAGCTTGGATTTACGAAATCATACATTGAAGTAGGTTGATAAAGTTTCCTTTGAAAGCTTTATCTAATTCTATCCCAAGACGTGATAAGAATCAAATAAAATCAGTTGGAACTTAAATCAATTGAACTTTCAAGTTCAAAGGATAGTTGATATGTTCCAAATTAGTAAAAATCATGGAACTTTTGAAGATTTTTATTTGATTTCATCTTGAAGAATGATGAATATCAAAGAAGTGAATAAACCTTAACATCATTCAAAATTTCTTATTCAATAGTTGAATGCTAGGTTCCATGATTGGACCTCTAGTCAAGATGCAAAGTTTTCAAAAAGCATGGAAATTTTATGAAGCAGTTTTCTGAGGATGAGAAATTTATTCTTGGTTTTGTTTAAGCTAAATAGAGCTTGAAGAAGAAACTCAAGTCAAAGTAATATTTGGGAATCAAGATATTTCCTAAAAGATACGTCAAAGTAATCTTTCGGAATCAAGATATTTTCTAAAAGATACATCAAATTAATCTTTGGGAATTAAGCTACTTCGTAAAGATAAGCTAATAAAATGAAATAGTCCGGTTAACTATCTCATTGGTTAAAAAGGACTATCTTTTGGACAAGACCAAGACTTAAAAGCTTTATCATTTTTCCAAAAGTCAAGATTTATTTTGAAAAGATTATTTTAGTAAAGCAAAAGATTCCAAGATGAATCATTGCCTTCGTATTACTTGATTCCTTGGTTGGAATCTAAAATTCTTGAAAGAAAAATCTGCCTAGATGTGAGACTGGAATCTTTCAAGTAAGTTTAATAGCAAGTAGCTCTCAGTAATTCCCAAACCACTAGTATTGGTACCTAAGGCCAAATATCGATATAATCAAAGGTGTGTCAAAAATTCTTAGATTTGGAATCTGAGAGACATCAGTGTATGATTGGACTTAAGTTGATAGAAAGATCTCTAAAAGCCCGCAAGTAAGCAAAGAAGCTTTTGATAGTTCATGGGATCTTAAAGATAAAGATAAAGTATTTATTATAGTCGCAAGGTCAACTAGACTTGACCAAGATTGGCCATGATTGTCTAAGAATGTGCGATTGCAACTACTCTAAAGTTTGCCCAAGTATTGACAATAAAATTCCCTTTGGGAATTATTCACTCAGGTTCCATTTATCCAATGGAAAATTATGAAAAGAGTAAACTATTCCAAGCCTAAACAGAGTAAAGAAATTCCAAGAGTGTAGTCTACAACCGTGAAGATGTTACTTAAGTTTGTGAAAGGTAAAATATAATGTTTGCCTGTCCTTAAAGGGATTTTGGTACAAATCTAGAAAGCATGAGCGGATGCTTAAGTAGTAGAGAGATTCCTGTAAAGTCCAGCCAGGGTAGTTACCTAAAACATCACTAAGAAATGAATCTAAAAACAAGAAGTCAAAAGCTCTTGTCACTACAAATTGGTCAAGAATAAACCAATTGAACTTGAATCTGTGAAAATTCAAGTACTTGGAATTTTGATTGGTTTTCATTTGAAAATCCTAGCAAAGAACAATGGATATTCTATCAAGAGCTTTTCAAGCTTCCAAGGCTAAGTATGTGATTGTGAGATGATCATGTGAACGAATAAAACCTAGAATATCAAGTTAGAGGTAATGCCTGAATCTTCTAAAGAGTTGAAGTGAAAAGGTACTCTATCAAGATATATTTAGACTTTGGGATACGTATCACCCACACATTAATATGAATATAAAATAGGGTGGTATGGGACACCAGATTTTATACTCAAATTGATGTAGGAAAGATGGTATGGGACATTGCACCGTGGATGACAATTATCTTTTAGTCCTAGTTTAAATCTTGAAGTTGAATCTTATCCTCAACATACAAACTTCAAAGAAGAAGTTTAAATTCAGCAAGGATAAAAGCATGATCTAAAGTTACTTCAAGATCAAGGAAGAGAAAGATATGAAGTAAGTAACTTCCAAGATCTTCTAAAAACACTTCAAGCTTAAGTGTTGTTGATTTAGAAATATTTAATAAATTTCTAAATAAGTAGGACTTTGACATTGAAATGATCCTTTCAACTAAGGAATAGATTGACTAAGTCAAGCAAAGAGTTCCTAGTGTAACTTGGTAAATTCAATCCTTTGACTTGAAGAAATGCACAAGAATTGCATTCCCAGTAAGGAGTCATAAAGATTGAATATATGCATGAACTTAGTCTCAAGTGAAGCATTATTTAATTAAAAACGCATCAATAGACCTCAGTGGGTCGACACACTGATGGTGATTGCCACACTAGTATCTTGTGGTTGGATGATGTTTTAGATTTACTTCGAATCTTTTTGAGAATCCAGCTTATTTCTCTTAAAGATAGAAAAAATGCTTCAATACCCTGTTGAAACAGATCTTTGAGAAGTTAAATTCCTTAATCATCTAGAGTTTGAATCATAGCAAGATTACGTATTTGAAAAGTTTGAATTGGTTGTACAGAGATTTAATTCTTTCTTTCGCTTGCCGAATCTTTTGGATTTGCCTTGGATATGGTATCTGATTCTTTTCACAAAAGTTGAGGGTTAGCCAATTAGAACCAGATAACTAAATTAAACATCCTAGAGAGATGTTTTGTATAATAACCTTTTCAATTCTTCAAAAGATAAAAAGTCTAAGTTGACTTATTAAGTTTGCTTCAAGTTATAGCATAAATGACTTCCTAGAGTCTAATATACTCTAGAATAGAGAAGTTAGGAATTGCTCATCAGCTTAACAATTCCCAAGAACTTTTAGTTTAAGTCTTTGAGAGAAGTGTCTTAAGTAGGATAATTTTCATTTTGAATTCAACTTGGTCAAGATATATTAAGGTTGATAGAAAGTAAATGGAAAACTTTTTCCTATAGTTTACATAGGATTTTCAAGCCCATTAGGACAAAGTAATCCTCTAGTTGGGTGAAAAAATCATGTAACTATTGGATGGGAGTAAACCATCATACAAACATCCAAGTTAGATATTTGGATCAACCAAACTTCAAGTTTTCCGAATCAAATTCAACTAAACCAAGAGTTCTCAAAGTCTCGATTAGGATAAAAATCCACCCTTAGTTATTAAGTCCATGCACCAATCGTGTCCAAAAATGGACTAGTAATTTCAATCCACCTAATTCACATGTTTGTGCCCAGATCGCACCTAGAAAAACTATGAATTAGCAAGGGATGTTTTTAGATCCACCCTTATCAGCCATTCACTACTTTATACTTTGACCAGTTTATCAAAGTGCAAAGCAAGACAGTGTTTTGAATTATTTGGATAGGGATGCCACCATAGAGATGAGACATGGCCTTCAAGTTTTAGAACATGACCATGTTCTTCCGGTTTTAGAACATGAGGCTCGGTGGTTGCCTACAATAGCTATATAGCTTGATTTTTGAGGAAGAAAATATTTTCCAAGGGAGGAAGAATATAATAAAGTAAGTCTATGATCTAGGGTTCCGATCGGTTCAGATGGATTTGAAATCAGATACCATTTGGTCATCTGTCTATATTAGCAAAGATCTTGAGTTTAGACTTACTAGAAGGTCTTGTGCTCTTCTGAACAAGTGATCCACTTAGCTTAGTGGTTAAGTCACATGGGTGTTAATAGGTCATATACCCCAAGAGAAATGCCTTACACACACACTTATGTTTTGCTTAGTTTCCTTGTATTCTGTCACTTGTCCTCACTCTCAGCCCACGATTGCCCTCGAATGTGTCCTCCTTTGGGATCCCGAGTAGGATCACCAAAATGTGAAGTCCTAATTCCCAAGAGAAAGATGATTATACAAGCCTTTATTTGGCTCAAACCCCTTGGAATTGGTCCACTTGGATTACCTCGAGGCAACAATTATCTCTCAATTGATACTTTCTTTGTCTATACACTAGCTCATATGTTTCCCGCTCACACTTCATTCCTTTTCTCACATACCCATACTCATGCACTTTCTCCTACCCTCTCACCCTAGTTCCTAACTTCCTTTCTCTCCTTCTCGCTTCCTACTTATCCTTCAATTGTTCTCATACTCTCTTCTCGTGCAGACACAAATGCGCTCTCAGATCACTAGTACACACCTCTGCACATACATGAATAGCGTAGTGCACACTTTCTCATACTCATCACTAAATCACCCTCTCAAGTTCACAAACTCAAAGTGCTTTCATACACACTCACTCACATGACCACCCATATTTTACATACGTGCATACACCTTCGCCCGCATTCAAACACATTGGGGCACTCACAACCAGACGAGCAACCAATCAATCATTTGGACTCACACTCACCCATTTTTACCATTCATACATTTCACAAATGAAATATTCACACAATCCATTCACACGTTTACAAACACCACTCTTTCACCTCACTTCCTCTCTCACTCACACATACACACGTTGTCTCATGCATGCACATACTATAGATAAGACATGCTCCGCTCACATCACACACCTACTCCTTCTCACACTTCCTCACTTAGTTTCTTTCTCACACACACATGCACTCACACCCTCACACCTATATTCACACACACACACACACACACTCTTTCTCATTTCAAGTTTAACCAACCACTTCGCAACAAACATTGTGCAGGACAGTAACCATTGGACCTGTTGAAGACATTCCCATTTCCACGGATAGGAGAAGAGAAAATGTTGAAGTTGTTAATAGGTGGAGTAACAGAAGATGGAAAAAGGAAAACAATTAGAAAAACTCATATCACCGAGAATACAAGCTTGCAGATTCTTTTTCTTGATGTGAGGAGATAACTATCAATGTTGTCTTGTTATGTGCAATCAAGCTCAACCTTGAACAAAACCCAAGCCAAGTCACCTTACTGCTCAAGCTTACATATTGGTTGTTTGTGTAACAACGCACCATATGGGCTATAACACTTCCTCAACCTATACCCTTCATTCAAATCTAAAACATTGTATCATTTGCAAGTCACAAAATTCGAGTTCTGTTCTTACACCTTTGAACTTGAAGAGCTTCCTCGTATGAATACATATGCAGTTTAAGAACAAAATAGTGCAATGTTAGACATTCGTACTATATAATATAGAGAAGTCTTTTTTTATTTTTACTTGAAATCCACTCTTATGCAACTCATATAGTCCAAAACAAAACCCTCAATTGTTGGAGGCCGTAAGATCTGAGCATCGATTCCATGTCTCCTTGATATGATATTTGTCAAGGTATTGAGACCACAGAACTGACCAAGATGAAACGCACAATCACCTATTATAATTCCACCACATTACTTGTTCTTCGAACTAACGACAAAAGAAACTATAAACCCATCCTTCAAACCACATCACTCAAATAACTCTATTTGGGAAGCAACCATAAATCATACTATAAAACTAAATTTATGATTTTGACAAGTCATTAGCCCTCCAACAATTAGAAGATTGACCATCAATGTACTCAATTGTTATCGTACGACCTGATTTCAGTATGTCATGAGACATAGACATGGGTATCATCAAAAAATAGATATCCTCATTGTTGAAGCACCATTGGCCAAATAATCAGATGCGAGTTGCCATCAGGTATCACTTCCTTCTATCTTCTTTTTGGGGTAAGCGGAGACTATGCATCTCCTTCCACACTGTATTCCCTTCTGTGATTAATAGTGTCTGCCCCTCCAATACCTTAGTAAGCAAAATGATACCCCCCTTCCTCTTCTTTTGATGATACTGTGAGTCGATCCCCTTTTTTGATGTGTCAGAAGAGAGCACCAAAAATCGCTAGAAACTAAGGACTGAACCTCCTCCCCCTTCGATCAACTGCTGCAATCCTTGTCCCACTGTGCATACACTGTTGCCGAAACCTGACCGAATTCCCAGCCTTCTTCAACCACATGAGAACAGGGAAACTACCTTCCTCCCTCCGAGCCCGCACTCTCTTCTTTTGCTTGTGGCTCACTCCTATCTCCATGTGCCTGCCATGCCCGTGGATCCCCCTTTTCTCTCGAAATGCTCCCATTTTCTTTTTTTGTCCTCCACCTGCACCAACAAGAAAACAAAAGAAAAAGACAATCCCCTCCGGAGCTGCTCCTTGCCTGGTGACCCTTCCTTCTCTGTCTCCTCCAAAACAAGTGCCTTCCGCTCCCAAAAAAACATGCCCAAAAAGAGTTGCTCGTCAGAAAGATGATAGCAATCCTTAGAATTTGGCTCGTGTCCATTCATGACCCCATGTGTGAAGTCATGGCCATTCCTCCTCTGACACCTTCTGATAGGGCAGGGAGAGTGCTGCCCTTTTACCCTCTTGAATGCTACTGTGCTCTGCATACCTACCTCCACTAAGGACTGAGGGGACCAAAACAAAGCCTGACGGATCCTTGCTTTTTTTTTCACCCTCACACAGGGTCCCTTTTTCCAACCAACTACAAGGAAGTGAAAAGGGTCGACTTCCCCTTTTACTTAGTCACCTTCTAGAACTTTTGTCAATGCCAACTTTGCACTCTTGATATTGAGCCTCCACTTGAGTGTTCCACAAATATGAGGCAAACAGAACTTTCCTTTCTGACCTAAGACATTAACAACGACACTTTCTCAATTGTCTCCATACTCGTCCCCCTATATGGCTCATTGTCATCCTTGGATCTTCCACAACTTTTTCCAAAAAAATCTACTACCTCAAAATAATTGCTCCTTGTGATCATCCTACCTATGATGCATTGGCTGCCACATAAGCTAATGATCATGTCAACGAGATCATTATGGATTGATATATCTTCTCCAAAAGAACCCCACACTATGACAAGCTTTTGAGCTGCAAACAAAGATAACAATATTGGCATAACCACTTCATCATCCCCATATGGGACACTCTTCCTTGGTTTCTTGCATCAAAATCTCATCGATAGACCATCATGTTCACACCAATCAATCATGCAACCTGCTTCCCCCTTCTGCTCACAAAGTCATCCTCAACGAGCCAAATATGTATCTGGACTCAAATCATCCAACATGGCAATCGGCTATCATCAAGATGGGTCTAAGTTCCAAGACCTCCTTTCTCATGTCCTTGCTCTTCCTAACCAGTTTTTCACTCTCAAGCAACGGAACTTGTCCTCTCAGGTTCTCATTTTCCACTTTCAACACTCTACTTATATCTACCTCCACTCGGAATTGCTCCTCCCATTTGTGTACAACCTCTTGTATCTTTGCCTGCTTTTTCTCTAATGTTTCCACCTTGACCCTCTCACTATCGCGCTCTTCACGAAGACATTCCAAGTGAAGTTGTATGCTTGTCAACGAACTCTCGTTATCTTCAGCATCCACGAAGAAAGTTGCAAGGGATGTACTAACCTCTTTTCCCAAGACCTCCTCGACCTTTGCACAACACAGGTGCTCGCATAACCTTTTCTTTCCACAATCCATGCATGCGGCAACAAAGTCCAATGGACCAGACACACGAGGACAAAATTTTGTGATGTGCCCCATCTTCTCGCAACACCAACACCGAATATAATTCGAGATTGGACCAACCCGACGACATTCATATGCATGGCTTTGCATCAAGCACCTTAACCCGCTTTGACTTCTTGTCCATCCGGGATTCATCAACCTCGGGCTTACCTTTTGAAAGTCCCCGACTTGCATTCTTTGTGCCAACACTTTAGGAAGACCAAAGCAACCAATCTGGGGCTGACTAGCTGCGCCACACAAATGGGGCACCAAGCGAACTCGTAGCAATCTCTATCAGATATGCTAAGCCGATTCCCAAAAAACAAACCAAAATGATAAGTCCTATACCCTAAGAGAAATGCCTTATACACACACTTATGTTTTGCTTAGTTTCCTTGTATTCTGTCACTTTTCCTCACTCTGCGTCCACGATTGCCCCTGAATGTGTCCTCCTTTGGGATCCCCAGTAGGATCCCCAAAATGTTAAGTCCTAATGCCAAAGAGAAGGATGACTATAAAAGCTTTTATTTGGTTCAAACCCCTTGGAATTGGTCCACTTGAATTACATTTAGGACACAATTATATCTCGATTGATACTTCCTTTTTCCATACACTAGCTCATGTGTTTCTTGCTCGCACTTCCTAACCTTTCTCACATACCCGTACTCGTGCATTTTCTCCTAGCCTCTCACCCTAGTTCCTAACTTCCTTTCCCTCCTTCTCACTTCTTCCAATGTTTGCATATATGTACTTGGTAAAAACATGAGCCTAGAATAATAGGCCATTATTGTGGGTCGGCTAGGCATAACAGACAAATAAAAAATGAGGATATCTGTTCTTTGATTAATGCCAATGAAATTTAAAAATGTATACACCGCGTGCTTGAACACCTTCAAAATTGTAAGAATCATACTTAGGATCTTATTTGTCATTTTGATGGTTAAATCGGGGACTGTGGCGTAATAATGTAGCCAAAATTCAATGGTTTTTATCATGTAATCCTCCGTTGGTAGATAATTATGGGTTGGACTCGGGAGTAGCGGATAGTTCAGCCACTGTATATTGATCACGCCATTCTTCTACATGTCCAAAAATTCTCTTGCTTCCTTGCGACGGGGTGTTGGGCAAAATGAAGGATTTACCTGTAATAGATATGGTGCTGCTTGCTAGTGCACTCGCAATGTAGGATTTTTCTCCAAAAATTTTCTTCTCCATAGAGGCTGTGCCGCTTCAAATTCCTCTTGAGTATACTGGAATGTATCATTTTTGAAGTGGAGCTGCTCATCAGGATCTTTCTATGTGATCTTCTTTATGTATTGCCTTGTTTTCTCTTTCAATAGACCATACAGAATGTTGAAAGGCTTCATTATAGTATCCAAGTCTTTTCCTTTTATTTTTTCTTCCTTCATTACTTTGATCACTTCATTTTCAAAATTCTCTGTCAACCGGGACACCAATAGTGCCCGTTCCTTCTAACCTATGTCTACAGTATATGGCATTGGATGTTCATCACATGGTTCTGCCATGTGTTCTTTTATTGGAGAATAATAGATCGGAGGAGATAGAGGATGTACCTCTACCTTGTCAGTAGGAATCTTTGGTCGTGGCTCTACTGGTGTCTCGATTGGTACTTTCTCTTCTGCTTTAATTTCTAATTGTGCGAGGCATTCAGTCTTCTCCTTAACTTCTTGCATAGCCGCCCTGAGTGCCTCTTTGGCTGCAAGCAGATCATTACCAATTTCTGCTACATGATCCATGTTTTCACTGTAACTCACTGCAAGTTTTCCGTTGGCAGTGTTCAGCTGTTTCGTGAGCTCATTAGTTTCATTAATGTATTTTTGTTCCCATTCTTTTGTATGGGTTTGCTCTTGTTTCAACAGATCTGCATAATTCTCAATCGGATCTCTCAATTCCTTCTGGTCCGTGACTGATGTCTCTGGCTTTTCTATAGGTTGGTCATATAGTAATGCCTTCATCAGTTCTTTATTTCTGTTGCATAAATTATCATTCTCCTCCATGTATATTTTTAGTTGTGTTTCAAGCAGATTACTTCGAGCTTTCATCCTCTCTTTGTCTGCTTCACTGGCTTCATGTTGTCTGTGTAACTCTGTCAGTTGTGTCTGTAGCTGATGATGTTGTTTCATCGATGTATTACATTGCTCTTTAACTACGGTTATCTCCGTATCCTTAGCTGAAATTGCTTGTTGGGCCTGGATGAGTTGTGCGGACAATTGCTCACTCATGACTTGAAATTGATTCTTTTCATGGCCTTGTCATAATCTGCATCTGTTTCCATCATTTGTTGTTGCGTGTCCATGGCCGTTTGTATCATTTGCTTGACCACAGGTTTTAGTTGAGTAACATCAACATTCAAGCATGTGGTAGGGATGCTAGGTTCTTCACCTGTTGTAACATCTTTCCCTTGTGCCACATGTAATGTAGTATCATGGGGTTGCTGAATATGGAGTTGTATTTGTGGCTTAGCCTCCTTGTGGTCAATCTGGCCTTGTGGCATATCGTCCGGTATATCAATTACAATCTGTTCCTTATTTTGTTGTAAACTGTCATCTTGGTCCACATGTGTTTGCATTTCCTCTTTTAGAGGTTGCACTGCATCCTTATTTGTGTTTGGAGCTTCCTTGATGCTGATTCTAGACTGATCGTTGAATTGAATAACATGTACTGATTCTATGTTCTTTGCCTGAGATTGTTGGTTGTCCGGTGTAACTTTGACCTGATTGATCTCTGTCAATTCCTCATTGTGTGTTTCTGTTCTTATGTGAGTGTCCAATGTGTCTTTCTCAGGGCTAGATTCCTCATTAGAGCTCGAATCTTCCAAGCCCAGTTCAGTATATCTGGCAGCTTGTTCTGGGGTCTGTTCTTTATTCTTTTGTTGCTTGGCTTGGCTTGCCTGTCGGTATTGATGGCCTTGAATATTCAAATTCACTTGACCTTGCATATACATGTGCGTTTCTTCTAGTGCTACTGAGAGGTCCCTTTTTGTAATCGGCTGCTGTGTCAAAGGAATTTTTGGCAATGTGTGGGTCCTCTTCGATTGTGGTGTCTCCTGAGGTTCTTCCTCCCTAAGGCATTTAGTCCCTCTCATGGGTTTCTTTGAACTGGTTCCCACTTCTTCAATAGAGATGACTGTTTTCTTTTTCTTTGGAACCATTGCAAACTTTGCATATTTTGCAATCTCCGTTGAAGTTGGCATCAAGCGTAAGCACTCCTTCATTTCAACTGCCTCATAAATTAGCAGTGTCAATGCCGAACTTCCATTCAGGAACTTTTTCTGACCCCACTTTTTCTTGGCTTCAAATAGGCAGTCCTAAATATATGGGGTCATATTTACTTGGTTTCCCACTTGCCTCATTGCATGTGAAAGTAATTGCACACCAATTTTCTGAGGTGTTGTGTATCTATGCATACTAGGGAAACAAAAATGTTGGTGCACTAAACGAACCGAGTCTTCAATATCTCTTCTGTTGATTTCCAAAAACATTCTCTTTTTGGGATCATGACGTTCATCCTTGACATTGGTTAGACCATTTTGATTCCATCCAAAAGCTCGGTTGATTAAGTCATGACTGAATCTAATAGTTTTCCATGTACCAACTTTGTCAAGCACTCTTGCTTCTGGGACTGATGGCTTATCTGATGCAGATTGTAGTGTATTCATCACTTGTGTACATCTCTGAAAATCTGGTAGGTATATTGGAAGTCTCAGGAATGCATCAATTCCTGCTTGTGTCCGTACATCTGTCATGCGAGGTAGTCCTTGTATGATAGTCTTCAAGTCTTGAGACATGATCGGAAAGTAGTGATCCCGATCCATCATCTTAATGGTGGTCATAAAAAGAAGTTTGGACATTGGTTGATCATCCAAAAACCAATGACCTCTTGCTTTCGTGATTGACTCCAAGGGAAGAAGAAGGATCTCTTCCTCCTGCATAGCTTCGGAATCAGAGGATGCCATCTGCACTCAATATATAGCAGTAATCAGTGCAAGCTGGTATCAAGAATCGTCCTTCACTTATCCTTCTTAAATTTGCGACTCTCTGAGTGGATTGTGTCGTCCCTTCCCCGTGGGTGTGAGAAAGGTAATACCTTGGATTTTTCATACTTATTTATATATTTTCTTGTTAGTGTCTGAAAGAAAACAAAAAAGTTAGTTCATAGCCAAAGCGGTTATTGAATTATATGTTATTTTCTTTTTGATTATTTTACAAGTGCTCTCCTATTCCCCAAGAGGGAAATGTGCTTCACTATCCAGAAGTAGAAGAAGAATGTGCCAAATGCTTGGCCTTGTAATGTGGCCCTATCATGCATACTTTGGATTCTTGTGACTCCAAATGTGTGCAACTCAAATTACTTGGTTGATGTGTAAAGATTGTCCCGCCTGTAGGCTTCCAAATCTGCTTTACTCCACTGGGATCGACTGTATCTCCAACATTTCTGGTACATGTAGTGCTTCTCATGTTGTGCATTTGGTTCGTCTGCTTTTTGACTTCTTGAATGATTTCCGTTGCGTCTCTAGGCTCCTTCTTTAACTTGTAGTTGTTTGTCTTCTGTTGTTTCGCCTTTAGATCATATCGATTCTCATTGTACCTTGGCTTGTCCTTTTTGATCATTCTTACTTGTGCTCCTGACTTGGGAATCCATACTTGTGTTTGGGCCGGCTGTGCGGCTATCACCTTCTTTGGAATCCATACTCTAGCAATTCTTTGTGGAACTGCGCATCCAAAGTGACTTGCATTCTTATTCTGTTGTGATATCTGATATCGATAGTAGTTCTGTTGTTGAAGATAGGCTGTCACTTGATCCTTCCTGATCCAAGCCTGTCTAGTGTAAGGAATAGGGTATATTCTGATGTGTGCAGATTTGTAATGGTCTTGCTCACTTGTCTCTCTAGTGCTCGGTTCCTCACTGAGGCTGTTATTAGATAGAACACTAATCATGTGATTTACTGGATTAGACGATTGTGTGCAATCGAGATTCGGTGTGTCCTCACATGAAGTATTCGATGAAGGGGTTTCCATAGTGCGAGTGAACATACATTCATCCTCGTGTTCATTTGAGTGAGCTCTTGGGTCTATACCTTTGGCTTTGATCGGTCGTTCATCTAACATGCTGAACACCTCACGATGTCCTATCTTGGCCGAGATGTATCCTAGGGCCAATTGAATAGTCACTTCATATTCGTATATCCAATCTTGACCTAACACGAGCTCTTCTAATAAGTCCTGATCATGACATACTAAGAGTTTTTGTTCCATGGTGTTGTTTCCGAGATGTAGAGGTAAGGTAATCTCACCTATACATTGAGTAACTTTTCCTCCTATTCCTGTTAGTTGTGCCTTAGAGGGCCGTAGTTCTTCCTTGAGTTTCTGGGTCAGCAAAAATTTGATACAGCTTATAGCGGCTCCTGTGTCAATAAGAGCATCCACTAAGTGGTACTCTTTTGTTCCAGCACCCAAATTCAAATAAGGTTGCGTCATTTGCTGACCTAGGTTTTCAGTGGCTCTAAAATTAGCCATTGGGATTAGTTCCTCTCCTTGTCAATATCTCTCGTCTCTCTCTTTCATCCACTCTCTTCGTTTCCTGATTCGTTCTAGTGCTTCTTGTCTTGCTTCTTCACGTATTCTTTCTTCCTCTATGCACCTATTTTTACCCATTATTAGTCGTGACATTATCTCTTATGTCAATGGTTCTAAGTATTTTTTTACTCGACAACCACTAATATTGTTTGGTAATACTTCTTCATCTAGGGTTTCTAAAGTGATGGCTCTGCTGGTAGATGTACGATTGATGATCAATGAGCCATATCCTCTCTTCTGTAGTTTCTTTGCATGTTGTTTCAAAGTATAAACCCAAACTTAATCTCCTTCCTTCAAATTTTTATCTTTAATATGAGCATCAAAATATGCCTTCTGTCGCTTTTTAGCAGCATAAATCCTTGCTACTGCTTGTAACCTAGTTTCTTGTAACTTTTCTATTTGATCCAATTGTTAGTATATGATCAATGTCTACCCCTCATGATTGTATGCACATTTTGTAAGGCCCCCTTTATGAGGAGAAGCCAAGCGTGCATTACCCAATTGATGGGAATCCCAACTTGAATGTTGGATGAAGGTCATATTGGACCATGTAAGGTATAATAAGGAAAGGGAGTTACCAGGGTCCCCAATTGTGGGGTCCGGGGCAGCGGTGAGCAGCCCCGGCTGGGGGGTCCAAGGGGGCCAGCGGGCCCCCTGGCTGGGGGGTCCCAGGGGGCCAGCGGGCCCCCTAGTGGGGGTCCGGGGGCAGCGCCCCCGGCGCGACGGTAAAGGGAATATTCCATGGAATATTCCCTGTGGGAGTCAAAAATCATTTATATTTGTTAGGTCGGTTCAACCAGTCTAAGCCGTGTATGGCAATTACGCGGGCAGTGGCCGCCCATGCTCTACCGCCCATGTATAGCTGTCCATGGCAGGCCACCCATGATCCTATATATACATGACTTCTACACTACCTAAGACATTGAGTTGAGCCAGCACACCTCTACCTTGTATCTCCCTATCTAGAGTTGTCTAGATCACCATTTAAGCTCTACCTTGAGAGCGCACGGGTGGACAACGCCATCATCTTTGTACTTGCTGCTAGTAGAAAATTGTTGAGATTCTCTTATATCTGTTATCTTCTCTGCTATTGCTCCTGTGTTATATTGCGTAATTATTGTCTTACACCAATTGTGCTGACAATTCATGTCCAGTCCAGTCGTAAGTTGTTGCTACTCTGAGAGTGGGTATTAAGAAATCAATTGGAAAAATAGCATTCTGTCCGTACACTAAGTTAAAAGGAGTAGTTCCTATGGCGGTTTTGTAGGCTACTCGGAATGCCCATAAAGCATGATGTAATTGCTTATCCCAATCAGATCTACCACTATTCACAATTTTTGTGAGGACCGTACACAAGATTTTATTTGTACTTTCGGCCTGTCCATTGGCTTGTGGGTGATATGGTGCTGATTTCTTATGAATTACTAAGAATTCATTCAGTAGGGCTTCTATCACTTCATTCACAAAGTGTGTGCCTCTATCACTCACAATTTCTATCGGCAATCCAAATCTAGTGAATACGTTCTTAAAGAGAAACTTGGCCGTAGTCCTCACATCATTTTTCTTGGTTGCTTTGGCTTCAAGCCATTTGGTCAAATAGTATGTGGCTATAATTATATACTCGGCATGGGATCCTTTAGTTGGTGGGCTAATAGGTCCTATGAAGTCTATTCCCCATTTAGTAAAGGCTCTCGCACTCATCATGGGTTTTCGTGGCATTTCATCTCTTCTAATTGGATATTTCGTTCGTTGGCAGGTATCACAACGTTGAACGTATGTGGCTGCATCCTGATGTATGGTTGGCCACCACATCCCTGCAAAGAGAATCATTTTTGCAGTTTTATCTGCGGAAAAATGTCCTCCTGCAGCTCTAGTATGTGCCATTTCTAAAACAGCAAGATACTCGTCTTCATGAATGCACATTCGTAAATGATTGTCTCTACCTCGCTTGAAGAATTGTTTTCCTATGAGAGCATAGTCCTTGCTTTGTTGTGTGAGTGCACATTTCCTTGCTAGAGTGGCTCCTTTTGGGTACTCTTGGGTCTTCAAGAACTTTACCAGAGGCATGCTCCATCTTGGTGCTATGGTGGAGTAGCATAAACTAGAGTTCTCTTTTGGATTTCGTTCTTGACAAGTTGGGCAGGCTGATACATAGTTATGTGCATCCCTTTGCATAGTTGGGCAATATATGCCTAATCTTTTCAGTGTTTGCCATGTCCCGTTTGCATTTAAATGAGTTTTCCATTGATTTACATGTGCTTTTTGAAGCCACATTTCTTGTTCCTCTTCTTCCACACATCTCATGAGTAATCCACTTGAGTCTTGGTGATATAAACTTCTAGCAATGATATGAAGGTTTTTAGTCTTCCATAAGTCTTGGTTTGTGTTTGGTGTGATCCCATGTTTAGGTCCATATGTGAGTATAGGGATCAGCTTTTCTGCCCATTGAGGACATACTTCAAGATTAAACAGATAAGTGTCTGGAAAATCATCAAGTACTCCCGTGGGTGGTTCTCCATGTGTCATTCTCGATAAGTGATCTACTCTAATGTGTGTATTCCCTTTCTTGACTACTACTTCAAAGTCAAATTCCATCAACAATAGAAACCATCGTACTAGTCGTCTCGTATTACAAGGCTTATTGACTAAGTACAGTAGAGCTTGATTATCAATGAAGGATTTGAATTTGTTTTCCAAAAGGTAGTGTCGGAACTTCTTCACTGCGTACACCATCCCTAGGACTTCTCTCTTAGTCGTGGTGTGATTGCACTCGGCTTGATTTAGTTGTCTACTCGCATAGGCTATAGGGTGGTCTAACTTCCATGTATCGGCAGGTTGAGCTAATATGCAACCAATGGCAAACTTGGAAGCATCTACATGAATGTGAAATCGTTTGTTCCAATTAGGTACTCGAAGGATTGGTGCTGAACTCAATCGACTCTTTAATTCGTTAAAGGCTTTTTCACATTCTTCTGTCCAATTGAGTTGAGACAATAATGCATAAAGAGGTCTAGCAATTATGGCATACATGTGTATAAATCTTTGGTAGTACCCGCAATTTCCCATAAATGCTTGCACTTCTTTAGCATTCTTTGGTCTCCGCAAATCCAGAATTACTTTGATTTTGTCTTCATAAGAGGAAATTCCAGTTTTTGAGACAATGTGTCCTAATATCTTTCCTTGTCGAACCATGAAGACACACTTTTCTGGATTGAGGCATACTCTATATTGTCAACATTTGGCCAAAATCTTTCCTAGTTTAGGAATATGTTCTGATCGTATAGCTGAATAAGTGCATAAATCGTCAACGTATACCTCCATGCTCTTTCTCAAGAACTCCTTGAATACATGACACATCAACCTCTGGAAAGTGGTTGGGGCATTGGTTAGACCAAAAGGCATAACCCTAAAGGCATACACTCCCCATTCAGTTGCAAAGGCTATTTTATGTTGGTCCTCAGGAGCAATGGGTACCTGATTATACCCTGAAAAGACGTCTAGAAAACTATAAACTTCCTTCCCTACTACTCTTTCCAAAACATGATCAGTGACGGGTAATGGGTAACTATCTCTTATGGTGGCAGCATTCACTTTTTTCAAATTAATGCATACCCTTAGCTTGCCATTCTTTTTCGGCACGGCCACCAATGGTGACACCCATTCTGTGTGTTCGATCTCATCAATGAAACCAGCATCTAACAACTTATCTACTTCCTCCTTAATCTTTGCTGAGTAAACACCATTATATGTGTATGGTCTTTGTTTGGAAGGTTTCGCTTCAGATGTCATAGGGATTCTATGGGCACAAATAGAAGGATCCACTCCTTTCAAATCCTTATATGTCCAAGCAAAGACATCCCTATATTGTCTTATGAGTCGTATTAACTCTTGCTCTTCTTCCCTGGAGACATCTTGTCCTATAAAAGTACATCGTTCTTCTCCATCCTCTAAGATTACTACTATTTTCTTGGTCTGTTCTTTGTTGTCATATGCTATTTCTGGCTGTGCATCTCGTTTTGGCATTTGAATAGCAATTTTTCTCTCTTCTACTTCGTATTTTTTGAAGTGGGCAGGCACTTCAAATTGATCTTGAGGCTTGTTTTCTCCGTCATCTTTTTCTTTATCTAATCCAAGCTCTTTTTCCTGTGTCATTTCTTGATTTAATTCATTACTTATGACACTTACTCTTTGATTTCCACTTTCTGTCTCCATTTGTTCTTGCTCCATTTCAATGCTCTCATAATCCTCCTTCCATTCTTTTTCAATTACTTCTCGTTCTTCAGCCTCTTGGAGAACTACCACATATAAACTAACGTCATATCCTTCCTCATCGATGCATTCATTCATGGTTATTACTTCCTCATTTACACATACATCGAGAGTAGCTAAAATCTCCATCCAACCATGAGGTTCGAATTCTTCATCTAGGAATATTTGAGGCATGTAAGCTGGATCTTGTACAGACCTAGCAACTCCTTGCCTTTGCTGCCATCCTATCTTTCTCTCCTCTTCCTTTTTAGCGGTTTGGCATATCCATAGATGAGTGTCTTCGTTCATCCATGATTGGTCGCTTGAACCTATACTGTGAATCGATTGATCGTCTTCCTCCTTATGAATCTGATTCCATTGCAAGGGGGGAACATCTTGATACATGTATGTGTGGAGATTTATTCTTGTTGTGGTTCCTTCATGCTATAAGTATACTACGTCTTTTCCCCAATCTTGCACTACCTTTAACTGTCTCATGAAGGGTCTTCCAAGTATCATTTCATAATTGCTAGCCCTTTCAAATTGACAGATCGCCAAGGTATGCTCGAATTCAACTCCGCAGGTAGTAAAAGTTACTCTTTCCAATAACCCCAAGGGTCGTTCAGTATGTCCATCTGCCATTTGTATCTTCATGCGTGTTGGTCTCAAAGTTAGTTTTCCCCATTTCTCCCAGATTTCTTTAGTAGCGATTCCTACTCTAGCTCCAAAATCTAAGATAGCTTTAGTGGTGTAACCCCTATAAGTAATTGGAAGGCATGTGTTTCCTTCGTCTCCCTCACTGAAATCGCCAACCTTATCGATCCGGATTTTGACTGAGGTCACTTCATCAGGCATCTCCTTCTCTTCTGACTTGGTCTCCAATTGGCTGGTTAATTTCTCCTTCAAATGCGGTTTGATCTTCAACAGTTCTTCCAATGTCAAGGTACAAGGGATTTTCACCTTTCTAAGATGTTGTATGATGTCCGATATTTAGATTGAGGGATTCTGCTCTTTCTTTCTTATTGAGGGAATGCAGTATAATTTGGAGTCTTCCACAACTTTTTCCAACAAAATTTGCTACCTCAAAATAAATGTTCCTTATGATCATCCTACCTATGATGCATCATCTACCACATAAGCTAATGATCATGTGAACCAGAGAATTATCCACTGATATATCTTCTCCGAAAAGACCCCACACTGCGACAAGCTTTTGAGCTGCAAATAAAGATAACAATATTGGCATAACCACTTCATCATCCCCATATGGGACACTCTTCCTTGGTTTCCTGCATCAAAATCGCATCAATAGACCATCATGTTCACACCAATCCATCATGCAACATACTTCCCCATTCTCCTCGTGAAGTCCTCCCTGATGAGCCAAATATGTTCCTACACTCAAATCATCCAACATGTGCTCATCATTCAATCCAATACAAATCTTTACCTTGCATGCTTATTCTCTTCTTCCTCAATGTAGCACCTGCAATCACCCTCATATAATCATCGATTAGTACCAAAATCGAATCATTTCACTTACCATCTTTGTCCATCTTCTTGCATCCTCATCGTCATGTCCACCTGTCTACAAAGCTCATCAAACATTAGAATCTTTCTTCATCAAATCACAATAACATCTACAACCAACATGGAAAGAGCAAACACACATCAGGAAATCACATCAGGAAATCACATCACACATCCTCATCACACATGCAAGCTCATCACAACCCATATGCATTCAAGCAGAAGCCCATCCACATTCACTCTCTTGTCATTCCTCTCCATTCACATTCAATGTAAACACAATTAAAAACCGCATCCAATTCTTCTTCTTGGTATTCTTCTTGGCCTCACTATTGTTTTTTACTACTTTTTCATACACAGAACATACATACATGCAAGAATCACATCGGCTCTTCCTTTCCGGTACTCTTTTTCTGTCTATACATTCCCTTGCCTAATTTCTTTTCCATTTCCATTCAAATCCTCTTGCCCACTTTCCATGCCCTTTCTACCTAGGGGTTTTACTACGCGCTTTCCTTTTCATCGATTTTCTTTCGCTTCTCAAATCAATTCCATGCTAGGTCACCACCACACCTCCTAAATTGATGGACACGCAGCAAAGACCACTCAACCTAACACGAGCTCACTCCGACAAGATTGCTCATCGTCGACATGCTTTAGGATATTGCAAGTAGTTGCACAACCTAAGAAATAAACTGAACACTTCCCGAAGGTTTGGAGACAAAGAAGGCCACTAGCATGCTTGGATCCCTCAAGTCCAAGTCTTCCACATACATGCCATAGCCAAAATCCTAGTCGAGCTTCAGCATCTATTTGACATGCTTCATCAGGAGTCCACCTCTGCCCATATCTCCACAACACATACACACATTCCCATCTGACCATCATGCTCTCTCGCCTCTCTTCTGTCCCCCCTCTAGAGAGGATTTTTTTTCTCCTTTTTTTTCCTCTTTTTCTTTATTTATTTACGTGTGATGCACAACGCTAGCCCTATGCGAAACCGACCTCAGCTCGTGGATTTGACCACCCGACCAAAGGGATTCCACTCGCCTATCGGCCCACATAGGCACATAGCCACATACAAGTCGGGCCTACAAGAAAACTAACGTCAGCTCGTGGCCTCGATCACCCGATCAAGGTTGTCCCACCCGCCTACTAGCCCAATGCAGCACATTGACAACACACACATATACATAATTATTTCTACTTGCTTTTTTTTTTCAATTCCAAAGTCTCAAGAATTAGGAGATAGAAGAAAGGCCCTTTTTCCCAACCATCCTAAGGCAAACAAAACTTTCCTTTCTGACCTGAGACATTAACAATGGCACTTTCTCAATTGTCTCCATAATTGTCCCCCTATATGGCTCATTGTCATCCTTAGAGTTTTCCACAAATTTTTCCAACAAAATCCGCTACCTCAAAATAACCATTCCTTATGATCATCCTACCTATGATGCATCAACTACCACATAAGCTAATGATCGTGTCAACTAGAGCATTATCGACTGATATATCTTCTCCAAAAATACCCCATACTATGACAAGCTTTTGAGCTGCAAACAAAGATAACAATATTGGCATAACCACTTCATCATCCCCATATGGGACACTCTTCCTTGGTTTCCTGCATAAAAATCCCATCAATAGACCATCATGTTCACACCAATCAATCATGCAATAGGTGTGAAGAAGGAGGTCTTAGGTTCAACCCCCATGGGGTACATGGAGAGAGTATTTTGCCCAAAGAGATCTAGAGCCTTCTAGAAGTATCCACTTGAGTTAACTCTAGTTAACTAGGACATGATGCACATGTAGTTACATGGCCGACACATGGATGGTTAGTATCCACCTGCCCAAGCAGACAATCCCCTGTAGACAGCTATATATAGAGGCATTTGGTTGGGAGGAGAGTCATCTCTCTAGCATATGGTGGTCATAATCTTGCAAGTATTATTAAATTTCATATAGTTATTTTATTCTTATGGATGTTTTTTATGTTTTACTTATATATGTTTGTTATATATACTACAAAAGTATTATGGAGAGGCAGATATGGATGTGTTGGGAAAGATGGATGGATACCCCAAGAGGATGAGTTGGTACTGCTAATCCCAGCTTTGTACCTGCCCTCTTTTACTTCAGAGTTGTGTTGTAGGCCCCTTTAGCTTCCCAATGACACTCAATAAGTGCCTATGTACTTTATAGAGGATGCTTCAAACAATTGAATCAAAATAGATAACTTTGCAATTATCTTGTGACAAAAAACTTGCTATTTTGGTCTTGACACCTGCTGACGTTTTTGCTTAGTTCTCATAGTATAGTAGCAATTAGGAAAATTCCTTTTGGGTGAATCAAATTAGCTAAGAGAGCTAAGGATTCCAAGTAAAATCACTTAAAATGATAAAAGACACACTGAGTAATGAATTTAGCAACTGAAGCCTTATCCTTGACTTTTTAGGAGATGTACAGAGAATGACTAGTGACCACTTCGATGCAGATTTCTCCAAATTGCCTAAATTAAATTATCTTAAAAATTTGAGATTTTGTAGCAGACTTGGAGCTAGTTCCAAAAAGTTATACAACTTGAAAAATGATGAAGAAATAACTGAGATATGAGCATTCAAAGTATACTATTGTGAGTGAATATAGCAGAGATGAAGACAAATGTGATCAATAATGTAAAGTATTATGTAACAATGTTGTACATCATCATTGGCATGAATATGTGCCTAATGATGGTGATAAGAGTAGCCTATAGTGTAAGCCTCTCAACCTCAACAAATGATCAACAATAGGCTCAGTAATGGGGGCTATTTAGCCGCAAGATTACAAGTCTCGTTTATAGAGAAATTCTTCAAAATTTGAATTTGAAATTCAAATGATCTTCCACCTAAAAGTTCTTCGTCTAAATGAGGAGATATTCTCTCATGAGAACTTGTAACATATTGTTCTCCTAACTCCACGAGTTTAGTGACATTACAAGATTCCTCCAAGTGAAATGACTTTTACAGAAGTTAATGGTAAAAAATCATAAGCAATGGTTCATGTGGTCCTTCACAAGTTTGGACATAGCTTCTTCAATGCCTAGCCAAGTGTGAAGGCTTAGCATTTGCACCAACAACTCCCCCTCAAGCCAAACATCTTGGCTTGCTCTTCTTCATCAATCCTCTTGAATGTCCTGCAATCCAATCATAGCTTTAAACCTACAAAGTTTAGTACCATGAAGTGCTTTGGTCAATAAATCTGCACATTGCATATTAGTGGACACATATGCTAGTTGAATTTCCTTGCTCAATAGCTTCTCTCACACATAGTGATAGTGAACTTCTATATGCTTGGTTTTTGCATGATATATAGGATTTGCTGTAAGATGTAAAGAACTAGTATTGTCACCAAAAATCATTGGTCAGTTAGAATGTAGTCCCAAATCTGAATATAGCAATTTGATCCATATGGCTTCTTGTGTAGCATTGGCTAATCCTTTGTATTCAGCCTCTGTTGAAGATAAAGCAATAGTAGGTTGCTTCTTGGAAGACCATGAAATGAGCTTATCACCTACAGAAGAAAGATAACCAGAGATGCTCCTCCTGTCATCCTTACAACCTGCCCAATCTGTATCTAAATAAAGTTTGATTTCCAAATCTGATGTATATGGAAAGTATAAACCTTGATTTTGAGTACCCTTAAGATACTTCAAAATCTCTTGGCAGCTTCCAAGTGAGGTGCTCTAGGTTTATGCATGAACTAACTTAAAACACTTACTCCGTAAGCAATATCAATCCTTGTCAATGTAGCATAGTTTAGGCTTCCTACTATGCTTTGATATCCTAGAATGTCTTCAAGCAAATCACCTTCATGAGCACTTAATTTATGATTTACCTCCAAAGGATTGCTAGCTATCTTGGCATTCTCCAAGTGGAACTTCTTCAACATTTCTTGCACAATATAAACTCTAGAATTTGTATAGATCAATTCAAGTCCAAGAAAATACTTTAGAAGCCCTAGGTCACTGTTTTTGAATTCTTGCATCATTTGATTCTTGATGTGTTTAATGACATTGGCATCACTACCTATAAGTATGATATCATCAACATACACACATAGGTATATCACCTCTGAATTACTTCTCTTGACAAATAGAGAAGTATCTACTTTGCTCATGATGAATCCTTGATCTTGAAGATATGTAGTCAACCTATGATTCCATGCCCTAGGTTCCTGCTTCAATCCATAAAGAGCTTTGTTTAATTTGCAAACATAATTTACCTTGCTTGGGTCTTCATGGCCAAGAGGTTGAGCCATGTAAACCTCCTCTAAAATCTAGTCATTAAGGAAAACATTTTTCACATCCAATTGGTACATATTCCAATTCCTTGATGTAGCCATACTTACCAATACCTTGATGGTTGGCATTTTTGCCACAGGTGAGAAAGCCTCTTCATAATCAACTCCTTGGGTTTGTGCAAAACCCTTAGCCACAAGTCTAGCTTTATACCTATTTATGGATCCATCTAAATTTCTCCTGATTTTGTAAATCCATCTAGAACCAATTACGTTCATTGATGCCTTCTTTGGTACTAGTTCCCATGTATCATTCTCCTTATGTGCTTCTATTTCTTCATCCATAGCTTCTTTCCATTCTGCCTTGGTCTTTGCTTCTTCATATGAAGTGGATCCTTCAAATGATGAATCCTTAGCAAGATAAATGGAGTTCTTAGTAACTAAAGAAGTGCCATACCCATATCTGATTGGTTTCTTGCTTTCCCTTTGTGATCTTCTTAGAGCTTGGTCGGATGATTTAGGTAAGTTTCCCAATCTCTTCATCTTGGCCTTGCCCTTTGATTTCCATGCCGTGAATTCTTCTAAGTTGATGATGTCCTCATCATCTCATTTGATGTTTTCAATTTGGCTTGGCTCTTCCTTGGTGAGGCTTGGAAACTCCTCTTGCAAGTCATATGGCAACTTGACTTTCCTGCATTCACTTTCAAACCAAGAATCATTCTCATCAAACGCAACATCTCTACTGACCATAAAACCCTTGTTGGATGGAATATAAAACATGTACCCTTTCTTATTTAAATCATACCCTATAAAGATGCACTTCTCTGCCTTAGGGTTTAGCTTACCTCTGATCTGAGATGGGATATGCACATAAGCAAAACATCCAAAGATTCTGCAATGATCAAGTGATGGCCTCTTACCATGCCATGCTTCATAAGGGGTCATCCGATCAAGTGATTTGGATGGCAACCTGTTAATGAGATAAGTGGCAGTATTTATTCACTTGGTAATACATTCAGTACTGTGTGTTGTGCTCCAAGATTCTTCTTCTTCTTTGTGTCGTTCATGTGCTTCCGTAGACCTCAAACACCAACATATATAGGGTGATTTGTCTTGTCTTCACAACTTGGTTGTGCTAGGATTGCCCCAATTGCCTTGACGCAGTGTCAACATGGATGTGAAATGGTTGGTCCCATTCAGGCACTCTTAATATGGAAGCCTAAGGTAATCATGTTTTCACCTCCATGAAGGCTTTCTCTTCAGCTTTGGACCACAAGAATGGGGTAATTGTACCTATTATTCTAGACAAGGTCTTTGCAATGTCTACACACATTCAAATATATCTTCTATGATAGCGTGTGTGTCCAAGGAATGTATGGACTTCCTTCCTACATATAGGTCGAGTCATCTTTAGTGTTTCCATTACCTTAATTGGATCTAGAGCCATATCATGTGCAAAGGCCACATGCCCCCAAAGGGCACCCTCTATTACCAAAACAGTGAGACTTATGAGAATTTAACATTAGGTTAATTTCCTCACATTTGTGAACATCGAGAGCAAGGTGGTTCAAGTGCTTGTCAAAGCTCTCAATCGAGCTTCTCTTTCCAATTCTTGAATAGGTGGAGAAATCATCCATGAATATTCATAGGGACCCAAGAAGAAAAACACCAAAAATGATTGAGATAATCCGGTTAAAGGTTGTTGGGGTGTTCTAGAGCCTAAAAGCCAGTTTGGCATAAATGTAGATTCCCCATGGTGTTACAAATTCCATCTTTGGTCTATCCTTGGGATGTATAGTGAGGTGAATGTATTTTCTCTAATTGTCCAACAAACTATATAGTGAAATTTCGGCTACATCTTCCACCACTTGCCTAGAGAACGGGGTGGGAAATCCATCAAGGATGGTTACCTTGTTGAGGGCTCAAAAATCTACAGATACTCTAATCTTATTTGGCTGATTCTTGGGAGCAATCACTATAGATGAAATCCACTCGAAATTTCCAATGGGAACAATGATCCCCACTGCTTTCATTTTATCAATTACTACTCTTGTTGTACAACATACCTCGCGTTGAGGTGATAGAGCCTTCCAGGTATAGGTTTTGCATCTCAAACCAAGTAATGGTGTGGATCCCTAGTATCATAGGAATTGCTTTCAAGTCCTTAAAGGTTCCATGCAATAAAATCTTTAAAATTATGTAGAAAGGAAGTTACTTTATGCAAGAGGATGGGCTCCCTGCATAGCCATGATGCCCAAAAAGCAAGTTTGTCTTGTTTTGTCCCAATCATGGATGACCTTTGCATGTTTGAGCCATGGTCATCCCAATAGTAAGGGAAATCCTCCAAACATAAAAGGAAGTCCTAACACCACAAAGTCCAAGAAGAACTGAGACCCTTGTATGGTCTATTTCACCTCTCAACAATTCTGATAAGTTTTACGCTGCTCTGACCGGCCATGGTAATCCTGAACTGTGCTTCCTTGGTAGGTTGGAGTCTTAACCTTTGCATAGCTGATTCAAACATCACATTGATACCCAATCCACCATATATCATTACTCTAATAATGTCCTACTCTATTATCTTCATTACTACTTGAGGGATGTAATATTTGTTCAAAGGTGTGTGCATTATGAAACAATTCCCAAGAGTTCTGCCCATCAAAATTAGTGCTCCCAATGATGTGACCATGGAAAGCATCTCACTTTGGAAGTGAGCATCCATAAACAACACATCATACATACTTACTTGCTAGTACATTTTCTCCACAATCAAAACCACTAAAAAAAAGGTTGTCTACACACTTATAGTGAGCTGGGGGCCATATTATTCAACTCCCATTGGGGCATGTGGAAGGTGTATTTGATTGTTCTCATCCCATTCTACTCTTTTTTTCTCCTTTTGGGACTTTGCATCCTAGTTAGTTATTAGGGATTTTGGTAGTTTATATGCTTAATTAGGAACCTTTCATGACACCCTTTTTGTTCTAACAAAGATCTTTCTACCTCGGTAGGTACCTTTTCACTCTAGTCGATTCTTGCTCCTCACCAAGTCTACTATTGCTCCTTGGCTCCTCCCACTTTTGTCATCACATCATAATTGTTCGCTTTGGAGAAAATGTTTCACTAGAATCATTGCTTTGTGGCAAGCTACCCCCCTCATTTTTTGCTACCCTATATCCTTCTTCTACCGTCCTTTGAGCATACTAGAGGGAAAATCTCTCTTAGTTGTACTACATTTGCCACGATCAACCACAACAATGTAATCCTAGTATGAAGCAGGTCTATCGAGACATGGAACACATTATCTACTTGGCATGTGGTGGTCTGCTTTGGGTAGTTCTTTGTGTAGTGATCTCTCAACGCAAAACAATTAGTGCATGGTGGTGCATTTTGTTGAGATATCAAGCTCAACATGTGATGATCAAGGATGAAACATATCAATCTTTCATTTGTCTTACATGTATAGTGGTAACGTTAGTACATGTAAGGGATACTTTAGTGAGCCTTACTAGATTTATGTACCGAGAGTGATGGCACATTTGTTTCTTACCAGCTCACTCATTCTTGGACATTAGGGTTTTCATTATGTACTATTCTTTATATATTGCACTATTTGAATTGTTGTATTAGTTCATTCTTGTACAACTAGTTATAATAGAAGAAGAAGAGGAAGAAGACCATTCTTCCTTGCCTCAATCTATGTGTGCTCCTCTCTTTGTGTATGAAAATGTGAGAAAGCTCTGTTCCTTATCTCCTTTCTCTTGACATGATGTTAGAGCCAATGTTGCTATAGGGAGCTCATGGAGAAGGTCGACAATGAAGAAAGCATGAGAAGGCATGGAGAAGGTGCACTTCATAAACAATCTCAGATTGTTATGAAATTTTGAAGGTGGGGCCCACAAAAAAGCAAAGTTAATTTGAAAAATTGTAACTTACATTCTTTTTGAAAACATTCAAATATTCTAGATCCAAAATATCAAGTGATTTCTTGTATTATTGATACATAAAGACTGGGATTTTCTAAGATCTAGCTATCATGTCACAATGTTGAAATAGAGGTACTCCTAGTGTTTTCCCAGTGTTGTGAATTGCTACAAAAATGGCAAATGCTGATGGAATGAGTCAACTTATTAGTGATAAGCTGGACAAGAACAACTTTCATGCTTGGAGAATTAGAATTATGAATTTCTTGATGGGAAAAGGCTAGTGAAAGTACATCAAAAGAGAGAAAAAAATGCTCGACAGTTACTATGAGGGGATGGGTGGGTATGCTCTAGAGATGAGTTGGTATTGTAGACAACCTGCTCTACACCTGCCAAGTTGACTCCAAGGATGCTTAGTATACTCCTTTGGCTTCACAATAATGCATTTATAAACACTAGGTACTTTGGAACATCACTTCCAAAAGCTTTCATCAAAATAGATAACTTGCATGTACTAGAAATGTGAAGAAACCTTCTATTTGGGACTGTAGGTGTTCAATATTTTGCTCATATCTCACAACCTGGTATGAACTGAAAAGAGAACTTTTGCACACATCTAACTCAAGTGTATAGCTAACTAATATAAGTTATTTCATGAGTCTAGATGCATTATAAATTGAGCAATGAGTTTTGTAGCTCAGGGAGGTCATCCTGATATTTTAGGACCAAGATGATGTGCACACATAGTTGACTTCATAAGTTCAAATCTCAAGATTGGCTGAGAAAGAAAATGAAACTATAAAAATATATATTAGACACGTCTCTCTAACTCTACCAAGTTAGATTGCATCCATTGGTAGAGTATACATAGAGAAATCAGTTCTGCGATATCACAGAAATAAGGAAGATGTAATAGAGAACATTAGATAGAAGTGATCTTGAAGAATTGTATCAAATTATGTATGCTAATGAAAATATGATACAAGGGAAGTGTAGTGGACTACTCATACATATTTTGGCTTAATGTATGTTCAAAGGATTAGGTCAATAGCTCTCAATAATGGCTCTCTTTCCTCGTGACTTCATCACCTCTATTTATACTCATCTTATGAGTTTGAAATTTGAATTTTCCTCACCTAAAAGTGTACATAAACTTTTAGGTTGTTAATTTATTCGATTACTTCATCAAACAAGTTGAGTCTTGATTCTCCTAAATCCACGAGATTCCATCTTCTTTTAACTTTTACTTTTGTCTAAGGTAATTATGCCAAAATCACAAGCATGTGTTCACATGTAGTTCCTCATGTGAGGTGATCAGAAGAAGGTGTAGTCATGAATATTTAAACAAGCACTTAGGCTTGCTAAATGTAACAACATCTTCCCCTCAAGCCTAAGATGCTTGAGTCTTCACTCCTTCATAATTTCTTGCAAACCAATGATTGATTTGAACCTATTCAATTTGCTTCCATCCAATGTCTTTGTCATCATGTCTTCACATTGTTTATGTGTGGATACATATTGTATCTCCTTATTCATAATGTTTTCTTTTACATAATGGTAGTGAAATTCAATATGTTTGGTCTTGGCATGATAGATAGGACTAGTAGCAAGATGCAATGAGCTAATGTTGTCACCAAATTTGTGTGAAGTAGAAGTATTCAACCCTAAATGAGAGTACATGGTCTTGATCCACATAGCTTCTTGAGCAGCATTTGAATTCTTCTATATTGAGCTTCTATTGATGAGAGACAAACTATAGGTTGATTCTTGGATTACCAAAAAATCAATTTGGTACCTGCAAAAGTGAGATAGCCGTATGTGATTCTCCTACATCTTTAGAACTTTCCCAATCTGCATTAGAAAATAGATGTACATCTAAATCAGAGGTATAAGGGTAATATAACCATTCATTAATTGTGCCCTTCAAATACTTGAAGATTCTTTTAGCTGGTTCCATGTGAGGCTTTCTTAGAGTGTGCATAAATTGACTTAGCACACTAACTCCATAGCATATATCGACTCTAGTTAGAGTAGCATAGTTCAAGCTTCCAATAAGACTTTTTTAACTAGGCACATCTTCAATTAGCTCACCTTCATGAGCACTTAGCTTATAGATTACCTCCATGGGTGTACTTGCAACCTTTGTATTTTCCATCTTGAATTTGGAGAGCGTATCTCCAATGTACTTTCTCTGAGTTAGGAACATACCTCTTTCTATGTATACCACATCCAAACCTAAGAAGTAAGTGAGTAAGCCAAGACCACTGATCTTGAACTTTTCTTTCACCTGAGTTTTGATCCTCTTGATTCCATATGCATCATTACCTATAATGAGTATATCATCCACATATACATAGAGGTATATGACCTCTAACTGAATCCTCTTTATGAAGAGGGAAGGATATGCGTTGCTTACCATAAATCCTTTATCCTACAAGTAACCAATCTATGATTCCAAGCCATAGGGTCTTGCGTCAAGCCATACAAGGCTTTCTTCAACCTGCATACATATTTTGAATATGATTTAGCTTCAAAACAAGGAGATTGAGCCATATATACCTCCTTTGAAATCTGACCATTTGGAAAGGCATTTTTAACATCCATTTGATAGATATTCCAATTCTTGGAAGATGCTACATTGATAATTACTCTAATTGTAGGCATCTTTGCCATAGATGAGAATGTCTCTTCATAATCTATACCTTTGGGCAAACCCTTTAGCTAGAAGCCTTGCTTGATACCTACTAATTGAGCCATCATAATTCTTCTTTACCTTGTAAATCCACCTTGATCCAATGATCTTCATAGATGGTTTCCTAGGAACCAATTCCGAAGTTTGATTCTCTTGAAGAGCTTCTAACTCTTCTTCCACGACATCTCTCCATCCAAGTTTCTTATTGGCCTCTTCATATGTTGATGGTTCTTCTGCATTTGTAGCTTGAGCAATGTAAATAGAATGCTTAGTGACCTAGGATGTGTGATAACCATACCATTCTAGCTTCCTTTTCTCTGTGATAGATCTTCTTATAGTTTTTTGTGATGATTATGCCACATCTCTCATCTCTTGTACTTTGGCCTTGCCTTTGGGGTTCTAAGAGTTGATTTTTCTTCTTGGAGTCTTCTGATCATCATCAGACTCACTTGATTCTCCATGTGTATGCTCATTCCTTTTCGATAGTGTTTTAAAGCCTTCCTTTAGGTCATAGGGAAGTTTGATATTCCTGCAATCATCTTCAAACCAAGATTTGTTTTCATAAAACTCGTATAACAATGAAACCTTTATTACTTGGATTATATAGCCTATAAACTTTTTTATTAAGGTCATAGCCAATGAATATACACTTTTTTGCCTTTGGATCCGATTTGCCTCTGATTTGTGAAGGTATGTGTGCATATGCTATGCACCCAGAATACCTACAATGATGTAGACTAGGTCTTCTCCCATTCCATGTGTATTGTGGATTTAAGACGATAGGAACGCCTCAAGTGCAAGAGAATTAAACTTATCAAGTTCAAGACTAAAGATAAAGGTGTGTGACACGAAAACCTAAAGGAAAGAACATAAGTCTTACAGAACGAGAACTCAAAGTACCACGGAAAGTCGAATTCCTGACGCATACATTAAGATAAGAATCTAAAGGAATCTAAAAAGAAGCAAGACAGTAATAACAAAGAATCATTGACGATCTGAGCGTGTACTGAGTGTGCAAGGAAGAAAATTAATGAACCTTAGATCGGGCAAACATATAGGTAAGTCAGACCGGCGAAGCCTTAGATCATCAGAGGCAAGCGTAAGAACTACTGCACGATCGTGGGCTCAACAATTGAACACTAGTTATCCCTACGAGAGCTCAGATACTAGTGATTCAGAAATGGCATTTAGCACAGAAAGACCAGAAGGAGGGTCTAATGTAGCCTATTTAGAAAAACCAGAAGGACCCTATAGAACGCAACTAGAGTTTCTCCGAACCAACCGATTAGGTGCTCGCATCTATGAGGATGGTTTGCAAAGGCAAGTGGTGCAAATGCACAACCCCGATCAACCCATTGGATTGGAACGTCCAGTGGTGAAATTCGAGAGAGACACGTACATAGACAAGGAAGGAACGATGTACATCTTAAGTACGCAGCCAAACAATACCAACGAGTTTGGCGTGATTCAACCAGAGACGGAAACAAAATCTCAAGGAAAAGAACCATTAGAAGAGCTTAGAAAACGTAGAGGGAAATCTGTACTGACACGAGTACTAATCCCGGATTGGATCCCTCACGACAATAGAAGCATAGAGTTGTTTGTAAATAAAGAAACTGATGAAGCCTTTTGGAGATACAAGACAGAAATACTTAGTGAGGTAGGTATCATCACTATATACGAGTTCAAGGACCCGGATACACCTGGAAAGGTTGTATACCTGGATGAGACTTCAGAAAGAGTCTTTGTGGTACCTGACCACGCTAAAAACACATACACATGGAGAGGTGAATTGGTATTCCCTCCATCTAGAACGAACATGATTACAAGTCAACAAGGGACAGGAACATCATCAGCCCATGGAAATCAAAGAGAGAAAAATAAAGAAAGACCCGAAGTAAGCTTCACTCATCCCATAGGGAGAGATAGAACAACCACGGACACTAATAGAGCGGATAGACAAAGAGATCATGGAATACCAGGTGGTAGAGATGATTTTCCTCTACCTAGACCACGCGAACACGCAAGAATATTGAGACCCACACAATTAGTAAAATCAATGAAGAATTACTTTGATGGGACAGGAGATCCCTATGACCACGTCGCAGAATTCAAGCAAGTACTAAGAGCCGAACAAGTTGAAGACATGTTCACGCAATACAACGCATTTGGACTAACGTTAAAGAATACCACTTTAACTTGGTTCCAACCTCTGCAACAAAGGCAATTTAGAGACATCCATCACTTTTTAGAGTCATTCATCACTGAATTTTCTAAAAGTGGGATTAGACATGACACGTCTTCGTTGATTCATAGCTTTAAACAGACCCCTCAGGAAACAGTTAGACTGGCAGGACGTAGGTTTAGACAATACGTTGAACGATGTCCAATGCAAGAGCTACCCTCACAGGCCAAGCAAGTGTCATTGTTTTTAGATGGCTTTTTGAGCTCGAAACTACGCTCCTATGTGTACCTAAAAGAACCCAGAACGCTAGAGCAATGTGTAAGAATTTGTATAGACATTGAGGACAACTTAGGAGACGAGTTGGAACTCTCAAAGGTCTATAAGGACTCAGACTGTTCATCTCTAGCATCCACAAAATTGTCTAGCTCAATAGAAGACCTAGCAGAAAAAGTGGCCCAGAAATTAGGAGTTTCTAGCAAACCTAGGGTACTAATGAACAAGCGCTGTTACACCTGTGGTGGTGATCATATGGCAAATGTGTGTCCCAATGCACCACAACCTCAAGCCAACCCTAGTGGCCAATACTGTACAATTGAGAGAAGATACACGAATCATACAGCTCAGGACTGCCCATACAACAAACAGACCGTGAGACAGAACTACCCGCAAGCATACCCGCAGCCAGGTAGGTATCAAGGCCAATACAATGCTCAGCCTTATTACTATAGGCCTCATCAGAACTACCCATACCAGGCTCAACAGAGACCTCAACCTGTCTTAGCTCAGCAGCCACCCCCACCCGCAAACGTTATCTCAGTCAAATACGCTGCTACAGAAGAGAACCTAAGTAGGGCCTTAGTGCCTTCTTCACCTTTGATCACAGAGAGTGACCCGAACTCAAACAGTTTTGACTCTACGCATGTAGATAGTCCACCTGCTTATTACACGGAGTCACCAGAACACGTAGAAACATATCATTATGATAGTCTACCAGTGGAACCTAGTTGGGAGCCCGACTATGCTAATGTGATGTACACAAACCCAAATCCACGGCCCCAATTAAGACAACAAAGACCACAGGGCCCTAGAGGACCATGCTTTAGGTGCCAAGGAGATCATTTCATAAAGGATTGTCCACATCCCCCGATAGCAGGACAATCACAGTACTATAACATACAAGGCTTTTGTGCTGATTGTGGCAAAGAGCATATAATCAAAGATTGTCCTAAGAACCCTGTTAACGCTTCGAATGTGACACCGATCAATGTGATAGGTATTGTGAACAACGCAGATGGATCCAACCCTACATACGTGCCTATCCAAGCTATAACAAGAGCCCAGGCGTCTTACAGAACCAACAGCTTAATCAAGAGAAAGTAGCCGGAACCAGTGAAGTTGCAGAATCTAGCAGTAAAAAGACAAAATCTTGGAAAGATTCTAGAGAAAGAATTAAGAGAAAATGGAGTAAAAAGATAACTGAGTTGGAAGGAAGTTTGAAGGAATCTAGAGCCAAAATCCTAGAATTGACTTCACAGGAATTGAATCAAGAGAATCCAGCTCAGAAATCAGGATCAGTTTTAGCGGAACCCATACCAGAAAATCTAGACATGATGTTTCGTGCATATCAGGCTAGATTAAAAGAGGGACCTCAGGTAGCTGAAATGAGCAAAAACTACCCTCGTGATGATCTAGAAATTGAGAGAACTAAACTTTGCATGAAGATGGTAGAATTAGCACAAGCTTTGTTCGAAGCCTCTAGATATCTTAATTGGAATAACATGGCAAAACCGGAACTACACTTTCAAGGACTAATGGAGAGGCTAGAATATTTGATAGAGAGCAAAGAGAAAAAGGATCAGCATAGGAACCCTATTGTCCCAGAGACACAGGAAAGGAATGCACCATCCCTGTCTCAAGTACCCAATATAGAAAGTCAAGACAATTTGTCTTCCATACATAGGTACTCACATGAATTTTTGAGAGAGATCCAAGAAGAGAAATGGAGAAAGGAACAAGGAACCCATCCTCCTATTCAAGAAATAGACAACTTGCAAGAACAATTTCCCGAAGACATTCCCTCTATATACGATGATGTAGAGGAGGAACAACTGAGTGAACACACAGGCTTTGAATCTAATTCTTTACAAGAATTACCTCAGTTCACAGGACCTTGGGAAGCAAAGTCTATTAGTATGAGAGCACCCACGATAATAGTGAGGAATGAAGAATCAGTAATCCCTAGAAACACAGAAGTGATCAAGAATACTAAAGTACAATGTAATCTCACTCTAGAGGAGTTGTTGAAGGTAAAACCAGAACTGTGGAAACATGTAGCAAATCAATTCCCGGAGCTTGCTACTACTCCCTCACAAATAGGATCACAAAATAAGGTACCAGAGATACCAGTGGAAAAGATTGGAGATGTAAGCGAACGAGAGGAAGGTAACACTTATCTTCCAATAACCCATCAGGGCTACACCACAAAAGCCATCGTAGATTCAGGAGCCAGCGTAGCCATCGCTACCACCGCTTTATGGAAACGTTGGGGTAAGCCAGCATTAAGACCCACCAGGATGAAGCTACAAATGGCTGACCGACACATAGAAAAACCATTAGGCTTACTAGAAGGAATATCTCTCACCACTTGTGGTGTAGAATTTGAGCATACCTTTGCCATTTGTGACTTTGCAAAAAATCATGCTTATGAGATGATATTGGGACGACCATTCATGCGTCAGTTGCAAATTGTACAAGATTGGGGAACTAATTCTTTGTACTTGCAACATTTAGGAGTGACTACCAAAGTCAATCTTAAAGAATATTCACATCGAGACGTACCCCCAATACAATGGAATACCATCCATAAGACACGAGTAGAGACAGAATCCGTGCACTCATTAGAATCAGATCCTTCTTGGTTGCATGAGGATACCCATTTATGGATGTGTAAAGTAGCAAAACAAGAGGAAGAAAGGTTAGAAGCCAGGACCTTAGGTGCAGAACAACATCCAAGAACCCTTTAAGACCCAGCTTATGCACCTGTAGTATTTCCAGACGAAGAGTTTGAACCCCATGGTTGGGCAGAAATCCTAGCAACCATGGATGTAGCCATCAATGAAGAACAATGGACACCCCACTGTGACGAGGATGGCTATGACATTTCAGTTTTTACGATAGAGCCAATCACGAGCGATGCAATTTTAGAAGAATGTGAACCTAGCACTGATGCATTTGAGGATGTAAGTGATTTTGATTTAGAATCAATTATCATGGACCCTCCATTTGCATCAGAAGAAGAATATTTCTACGAAGTAGACACTCACCCTCAGAGACACGAGGAAGTTATGAATGACGTGAGAATAGCCACTCAAGTGACTACTAAAAATGAAGGCAAGAAAAGAAAGAAGAAGGAAACCACGACAGAAAAAGAAGAATCTTTGTTTGAAGTACCCGAGAATTTCAAGAAATATGAAATTGAAGATAGAAGAATCATGGTACGAATGCCTAATAGAAAGGCGAATGAAGGACAAGTATATGATAACCGAGAGAAAACCAAGAAAGTAATAGTTGCCATAGAAGGAGAAGAAGAAAAATGTACATACATAGGGCATGATTTGACGAAGGAAGAAGAAGAAGAATTAGTTGCCCTATTGCGTGAATATAGAGATGTTTTTGCTTGGAGTTACAAAGATTTGAAAGGAGTAGATCCAGATATATGTTCTCATAGAATCCCTATGACTCCAGATGCAAAACCTACGAAACAGAAACCTTACACGTACAATGATAACTACGCTGCGAAGATTAAAGAGGAGATAGATCGCTTGATAGAAGCAGGATTCATTTACGAAATTGAGCATACCGAATGGGTATCCCCCATTGTGGTTGTGCCCAAGAAGAATGGAAAATTGCGTGTGTGTATTAACCTTAAAAAAGTTAATGCCGCCACGATTAGAGACAGTTATCCTCTTCCTATCACAGAACATCTATTGGAAAGAGTTGCGGGCAAGGAAGTTTACAACTTTCTTGATGGATTTTCAGGCTATAATCAAGTAGCCATTGCTCCAGAGGACCAACACAAGACGGCTTTTGCCACTGAATGGGGCATATTTGCATTTCGGGTAATGCCATTTGGCTTAACAAAAGCACCCGCCACTTTCCAGCGACTCATGTGTCATGTTTTTAAGGAATTCTTACGCAAGAGCTTGGAAGTTTATGTCGATTGACTTATGTGCACATTCAAATGTAAGACAGACACATATCCCAGAGTTAAGACAAATATTTGACAAATGTCGAGAATATCAGGTTTGTTTGAACCCAGAAAAATGCGTTTTCATGGTCAGACAAGGCAAAATTCTAGGACACATTGTGTCAAAAAATGGAATCTCTACGGATGAAGAAAAGGTGAAGGTAATTGCAGAATTACCTAGACCAACTAATGTGAAAGAGGTACAAGCATTTATGGGCCATTGCGGTTATTATAGGAGATTCATACACATGTATGCAATCATAGCCAAGCCTTTGTACTCTCTTTTAACCAACTTTGAATGGACATATGAATGTGAAAATTCATTCAATGAACTTAAACGACACTTGTGCTCAGCACCTATATTGACTACCCCAGATTGGAGTAAGCCATTCCATGTACATGTGGATGCATCCAATTACGCCATAGGATGTGTGTTAGCACAACCCACGAATGAAGGTAACATAGATCTCCCCATAGCTTACGCTAGTAGACAATTGAACGCAGCAGAAAGAAATTACACCACGACGGAACGAGAAGGATTAGGGATGATCTACGCGGTAAAGAAGTTCAGGCACTACTTGTTGGCCAATAAGTTCAAGTTCTTTACAGATCATCAAGCCCTATTGTACTTAGTCAACAAACCATGTAACACAGGACGACTGATACGTTGGTTTCTATTACTCATGGAGTATGATTTTGAAGTCGTAGTCAGGAAAGGAAAGACACATCTTAGAGCTGACCACCTTTCAAGATTAACCTCAGGAGAAGCTCCTCAAGGAGTAGCAGATGATCTACCAGATGCATACTTGTTTAATCTTGAGATAGCACCAGAATGGGCTAAGCCTATAGTCCCCCTTCTCACATATGGACCCAAGAATCCTAGGATAAAGATCAAAGAAGGAGAGATTACCAAGTCTCAGAGATACCAAATAATGGCAGGAAGCATATATAAACAGGATAATCAAAAGATTCTTGCTTGTTGTGTAGATGACTCAGAACATGCGAATTGGTTGCAATTAGCACACATAGGTGCATTAAAGCAACATCATTCAAAACATCGAACATTAAAGACTCTGCATAGATTAGGAGTATATTGGCCTTCGATGGAAGCAGATGTCTACAGGTTGTGTAAGGAATGCAACGTTTGTTGTGAAAGACCACCAGTAGAGCATGCTACATTGTATCATGTGTCTCTCACACCAGACTGGAGTGAACAATTAGTGACATACTTGAGGACGAAGACATTCCCTCAAGGCATGACCTTAGCATGACAACGCAGTCTAGAGCAGGAAGCTCAAGACTATTCACTTATTGGCGATAATCTATACAAAAGAGGACGAGATGGATATCTAAGACAATGTGTTCATGAAAGCGATTATCTGAGCATACTAGAGACTGCACACCAAGGTGTTGCAGGAGGTCATTTTGGACCCGATAGGATAATCAAAGCCATCCTCTTTGCAGGATTATGGTGGCCCACTCTTCACATGGATGCTCATACCTATGTAAAGAGATGTGATGTGTGCCAAAGAACTCAGTTTCCTACTCACAGAGATGAAATGCCATTGAAACCCATCATGGGCGGACGTGCATTTTCTAAGTGGGGTATAGACTTTGTAGGACCCATTAACCCCCCTGCAAAAGGTACACATGCTGAATACATTATTGTTGCCACAGATTATCTTACGAAATGGGTAGAGGCAAAAGCCACGAAAAAGAATGATGCACACACAACTGCAAAATTCTTATTTGAAAATGTCTTTACAAGATATGGATTGCCTATAGAGTTAGTGAGCGATTGCGGAACTCACTTTCTAAACCAAGTCATTGAATATTTGTTACAGGATTTTATGGTGATTCACAAGAAATCCGCACCATATCATCCTCAGGCCAATGGTCAGGCTGAAAGCACTAATAAGATCCTTTGTAACGTACTGACGAAACTCGTGAACAACAAACGTTCAGATTGGGACAAACAGTTACATCATGCTGTTTGGGCATATCGAGTGGCCTACAAGACCGTACTCAATGCAACTCCCTTTCAGATGGTTTTTGGTCAGAATGTTGTGCTTCCTTTGGACTTCTTGATACCGACCCTTAAGGTTGCACAAGAACATCAGTGGACCGGCCATGAATTATCAACAAGAATAATGGACTTGGAACGATTAGGAGAAACCAGGCTAAAGGCAGCAGCAGGCATATACGCAGCAAAGAAGCGACAGAAAGCATATTTTGATGCACATGTGAAAGATAAAGGCTTAAAAGAAGGAGATTTAGTTCTAGTATATATGCTAAAGCAACACGCACGTAAGTTAGAAAAGCGAGGTTATGGACCTATGATCATTAACAGACTCTCAACAAGTGGAGCAGTACAATTAGCCACTTTAGAAGGAGATATAATGCCTAATTATATTAGTGGCTGTAGAGTCAAGCTATATCAGGAACCTCTTACTGAGGATATGCTTAGATGACTCACGTTGGCAAAGAAGCGTAAGGAGGAAGAAAATAGAATACGAGCGGAAGCTCAGGCAGAAGCAATAGAACACATTAAACGCATGAAGTTAAGAAGACAAGGACTAGGGAGAGAACATTATAACCATCTGGAAACTACACCCAGATATCCCATGGCCATGTGTCAAGTAAAGTCAACCACTCATCCTAGTATAGTGGACAGGAGACCATTCATTACAGTCAGGCTAGAGCACGGCAACCCTTGCCAAGAGCTTAGGGCTTTAATTGACTCAGGTGCTGCGATTAGTGCTATTAGATGGTCCCACTATAAGGATTCAGAAATAGAAATGCGGCCAATTGAGGCATACCTCATAGGCCTAGGAGGCATGGAAACCCCTTGCATGGGTGAGGTGGACCTTCCTATCCTCATTAAGGAAGTGACCATGACAGCGAAGCTACTAGTGTGCCATGATGACGACCTGATAGAACCCCTAATCCTTGGCCAAGATTGGCTATACGATCACTCAGTGGACCTAAATCTTAGACAAGGCTCCTTACAGATTGGAACCTTAGAACGGAAGCGAGTGATACCGCTTGACTTCCCTAACGGCATTCCAACTGAGGTTTGTAACCCTAGACCCTATGAAATGCATGCGACGGAAGACCGGGAGATCTTGGGTCAGACCAGTCACATTACGTCTACACCAACCCACTCGGGCTTGGCTAGGGACAGTTGTCAATCAGAAGGACGACAGGAGATCTTCCCTGGGGCTTCCTGCAAACTAGAAGGGGCAGCTACCCAACCGCAAGGGAGATGGACACAATCATCGGTCAGGTGGGTTGCATCAGCGGCCAAACGAGCACAACACCCTGCGGTGCTCATCCTTCCAAACTTGCTGCAGACTGGCCTAGATTAAAGATAAATAACGAATCACTTCCTAATGGGCAGGTCACGCAAGTGTTGGATCTCCCTTCTTTTCCAAAGCAGAGCGTCCATTGGACCTCTCAAACCCAACCACGAAGGAGTCAACCACAACAGAGGAACCCAGACCGACGACACCACCAGACAAGGCAAAGAAAGCAGCAGTATCAACATCACAGAACAAGTGGCACAAAACAAATATGGGTGCCAAAAGGACAGCAACCACAGGCTATTGGCAGCACTGCAGACAAGAACAGGACAAAAAAGAAGCAGAGTCAGTATTCAAAGTCCCCTCGATCTTCTTCTACAAGTACAAATACTCGACAGATTTGGATCGCCAAGAAGTATCTTATCCATCGACCCACACCCATGCAGATTTGGGTACCCAAACAATGTATTATAGCCCAACCCTCAAGTCATGTAATATATACCCCTCAGAAATCTTTCCATCCTTCAATACCACCAAACCCGATACCACTTTTTGTCCCTCAGCAGAAACATACCACCCACTCCAAGACTCTTAGGAAATGGATACCGAAACGTATCCAGACGTCTTCTTGTACCCCCTTATCTAACAATTCTCCCACCCCGCTTAAACACCACCCTTGTAATAATTCACCCTCAACCAAACCTTGTATAAATTCATACACCAAAACCCCACATCATGCATAATAAAAGCTCATCAAGAAATGTAGGCATAATCTGAACCATGTAGGTGTCTAGCGACCTGCATTAGCTCTGCAAAAAAAATCATTGCATCAATCACTTCACGACACTTGGCTACACGGGTTACACATCGGTTATGGAAAGGGATTGCGGTCTCACCTTAATGGGATCATAATTAATTTCCATGCTAATGTGTTAATCTTTTGTAGCAGATCTTTTCCATTAGCTCGGCAATCATCATGCAAACCGAAGCAGGACCATCAGAAGCTGGCCCAAGCACACCAATGGCCCATATTGGAGAATTACTCGCGGAATCTTATCCGACGATGCAACCACCAGAGTTTCAAGGTTTTCCAGGACCCATGCCAATCGACGATCCTCCTAGAGGATATACTGAGAAGATTCATCGTAATTCTCACTGGTTTCAAGGCCTAGCAGGACCCTTAGCAGACGCTGATTTCATCTTTGAGGCCAATTTGGCATTTGATCTTCGCACATGGACCAAGTACCAGTTCTTTTCAAGAGAATTTGAAGGACTGCAGAATACACAAGATTTAACGCACGTTTGGGCACGAGCGGGATTTACAGAATATTTTAGTGACCCTCTGCCTAAACCCGACTTTTACAGATGCTTTCACCTAGTAACCACCTTGACAGCTTCAGAGGACAAGGATTTACCTGGCACATTCATGTTACCATCCTTGGTAAATGACCCTCCATTCAGAAGGTTTTATTTGTCCAAAGATTTAATTCGCGCAGCTCTCAAAATACATGGAACACACACTCCAACGGAGCGAGAACGACTAGTCCCAGAGCAGATGAAACGTGGCGATGTAACTAAGTGGGAGGATATTTCTGCTATAACACCTGAGCTCTCTAAGCCATTACGGATATGCATGCAGCACTTTGCTTTCCCGGCTCAGGATCGTTTTACCATGCCCCACAAGAGAATCTGGTTTGGTTTATACTTAGCATGTACTGGACCCCAAACGGTTGATCTAGCTAGCTGGATAATTGATCAGCTCTATCTTGCACAACATAGATGGGAACGAAAGAAAGTCATCAATGGATGTTGTGCTCTTACAAGGATCATATATATGTGCTTGGCGTATGACTTACCAATTGAACATGCCATGACCAGTGAGGAACTGAAAGCATTTAAAGGCACCACTAGGAAGGCTAGAAAGTCTAGCAAAGGTAGAGCCGGAAAGCGGATGAGAGGTACTATCCCGTGCCTACAAGTCCCAGAATCACCCTCGCCACAACCATCTCCAGAGCAGTCACCAACAGCAGCCACTCCCACGGTACCACCAATTCGTATACGGTTATCAAGACCAGTTACGCCGGAGGGCACCACCAGTACTGTTGCACCTCAAACAGCCACAACCACAGAACCTATCACCACAGCAGCTGAACTTCCCACCACTATTGGTGCGGAAGCTTTCTCTTTTCCAATACCCCATTTAGAAGCAGGACAAGCAGAGCCACTGGATCCAACTTTTGATTTTGAAATGCCCGATGCATTCTCTAATGAGTTCCAGTTTTCAGAAGGACAATTGTTTTCTCAAGAATTTGAAAGGCCTAGCTACCCTACCACACCCAGGGATCAGTCACAAGGACAGATCGTGTCCAGCTCTGATGACGAAAGAACAGCAACCGATGACGACGAAGGCGATGACGAAGCCAGCCAGGGATCTCAGGAATCCCAAGAGCACGAACAGACAGACGGTCAAGGACAACAAACAGACACACATGGTGATACAAGTACCCATGAAGATGAAACTTACGAAGCAGCCGCTTACACACTGTCTATTAAGAAGCTGTATAGAAATATGGAAAAAGTTTGGGCACGCAAAAAACTGACAGAGGAAGAGAGTCAAACAATAATAGAACAAGAACTTGTCACAGGCGGATTCGAAGACGCATACATCAAAGGATTCAGAGAGTTAGTCAAATCAGTAGGCTCCAACGAAGCACTCAGGTACTTGCAAAGAAAGCCACTACCACAGTTTGACCCCCGCAGAGTATGAATACTTTCAAAGCCCGGCGAATACATTCGTGTACCAACAGAAGCACAGTCTGCAGAACAAGCCAGGGAGGCACGCCTCGTCCCCGAAAGTTCGTTGGCAGTAGAAACCATCCTTGTAGATTCCCCACCCCGCGCTACAACTGTACATACCTCAGTAGTCACTGAAGTACCGACCACCCCAACCGCTCCTCCATCACCGCCCATCCCTCCAGTCTCCCCTATTCACCCTCCTTCCCCCCGACTATCATCTTCTATCGCTGGTGGCGTAGCAGAAATCGTCTTTACGACCACTAACCCCACAATTCCCGCACCCATTAGACCTAGTCTACCCCCTCACACATCCCCCTTTCCATTCAACCCATTCCTCCATCCATCTTTCCCGTCCTTCCCCACACCTCCACGACCCCTTTTAACCTTCTCCCCAGTCTCACCTCCCCGACCCACTGTAACCCTTATTTTCCCTTTCCACCAAGCTGCTCCAGCCAGTCCCCCTGTAAATTACTCCTCAACCTTTGTAAATCCCGTATTTACACCAGCACAAGCACCCACAGTCACACCCATATTCACGGTCACTGCACTGGACACGTCCAATGACATGGACATCTCACCACCCACAGCACCATCACTCACGTCACTCACGGCACAAACATTTTTAGGCACATCACAATTTTCAACAATCACTACAGCATCCACCTTCCCACCCCCATTCCCCATTCCCGTTGCATCTACACCAACTGCATCTTCATTTAGCACCCCTTTAATACTATCACCCACTGTAGATAATGCATTTCGACAGATGTTCATGTGTATGACGCAAGTCAGAGATGAGTTCACATCTCTTGGCGATAATTACCAGCAGCTGCAAATGACAACCACTGACTTAGAGTCGCAGCTTAATTTATTGTCTATTGAGAATGCCTCACTGAACACCCGATACCAGGAATTACGCGAGGCATATCACAAATTGGAACTAGAAAGTGAAGAAAAGACCAAGGAAGCCACTGTTGATGTGGATAACTTATTAAGAGCCCAGACAGTCTGCAATGCAACGCTAACACGAAACATGGGCTTACTCAGAAGACATCTAGCAGCAGCAAAGGAGGAAAACCAGCGCCTACAGGATCAGAACCGAGAAAACTTCGAAGCAGCGCTCGACCACCCAGACCAACCACTCAGTCCTAGCCGGTTCAAAGCCATTCCCTCAGACTCGATGAGGATGCTGCTAGAAGATCATGTAAGATTGCTAGATGAATACGACCGCATGAACGAGGAGTTACAGAAACTCAAAGAAGATCACAAATTACTCCAGTTACGAGCACCGGCACACTAAGACATACCAGCACCTATGGACCCCTCTCCTGACATCTTAGAGGAACTCAACTCATTACGGGCCCAGGTATCACACCTTGAATCAAGGATTGTAGTATATGAAGCACCACCAAGGCCAGATTCCCCACCTGAGCTACCAGCTGAGGAAGAAACTGTCACCATTCCGGTGGAGGAAACATTTGAAGAGGCATACGAGCCACAACCCATCCCAGGCGGACGCGTCACGGCCGAAGGTCAGATGACGTACGAACTTCCGACCCCCGCGTGGATGAAGACTATTGAGGAACTTGGAACAACGCACTCAGCTAGAGTAGAGGCACAATTACATGCCATGGCTATGATAGAAGAAAGAATTTTACAATCTCCATTCTTTGCTCACTTGGCCCCGCGACGATACATATCTGGGCATGAGCTACAGTATAAACCGTATTTTATGTTAATGGCTGAATACCAGTTAGCCATTGAGAAAGAGACAGGTAAGAAACCATCGCATGCAACTCAATTCGAGGCGGATGATTTGCCACTAGATGCACAGCAAGGAAGGATCTATCAACCAGAGTGGCGAAAAGATTTACTACAGCAGTATCCAGAGATGATGAGTACATGGGTAAAGGCACCTTTGCACTTAAAGTACAACCCATGTTGGGGACCAGTACCACGACGCCGCTCCTGGACTGCCTTTGCTATTAAGGTACAAAACAATAAGCAGTGTCAGGATTGGTTGAATTACCCCTATTTTAAGCCACCCATCAAGTTACCAACTGTTGGCTACATGATGGCTACAATTCGCCACTGGCTCCCTAGATTAAAGCATATGGATGATATAGCGACGCATATGACTGTCAAAATCTTTGACATGATGCAAATGATTTTTAAAGTCTTCCGACGCGTCAAGGCACCTCATGTAAACACCCCGGGCTTTGAGCATGACAATTTCGATCTAGTATATGATATGAGTACAACGCCATCGTTACGGGTGTGTTATGCCTCGCATTGCAGAATAAAATATCTACCGGCGTGCTACAAGCAGACATTCGAAGAGATGTTCACAACCGGCTTCTGGGAATACCATTCAGAGGTATTCATAAGCAGGCCTACACATTTATTACAATTATTTGCCTGTGAACGAATGGTCTATTCCACACACTATCAGCTCCCGCCACCGGAAGAACCGCAACCAATCGACTGGGAGAAACTCGAGGCAGATCTGGCCCGAGGCATTCGTATCTCCGAGCACACCCTCGCTCAAGACCTCCTACAGAACTATATCCGGCAGACCTCACAACAAGGTTCTGTCAGGGACGACAGAAGCGAGAGGGAGGGGGGTGTTGGAGGCAGCCAGAGGCACAGACGACGCGGAAGCATGTAACGACGGAGCAGGAAGCTAGTGGAACCTTTTTTCAAAGAATCAAGTTCTAAAAATACTTTTCAAAAACCTCCAACAGTGATTTTCATCACTATTGTAACATATGTAACATAGAAAACCCCATTTTGTAATCCATAGCTCCATTTTGTGCAAGCTGAGGAGTCCTCGAGCTTGAGGAGCTTAGGTAGAACAAGCATATCAATTTTCGTTATTTTTAGACACCGTTTAACCTTCCAAATAGCATCTAGGACCTAATTTTTAACTATGCCGGTCACTAGATGTGAAACCGGTCAAAACTAGTCTAGAAACTATAAAAAGAGCTAGAGAGCTCATTTTTGAAGTTAGCTTGTTGGAGTAGAGAAGAGCTTAGAGCTATTTTGAACTTGTAAGAGTGTTCTTGAGTAATAGAGTTAGTTTCTCACCTTCCATTGTGTCTTGCTTGTCTCTTCGTAGTGTGTGTGTATGTGTGTGTGCATCTCTATGCTTCTCACCTTCACTCTCACTTCATCTCACATTCACGATCTTCATATCACTCCTATCTCTTCCGCGGATTGACATTAAGGAGGTGAAGCTTCTTAACGTGGTTCTCACCATTGTGCTAGAGCAACATGCACCATTGAGAAAAAATACATAAATCATATGGCTCAAGATTGTCCATACGATAGGCACGCTATTAGACAAACATATTAGCAACCTTACGAACAGGGAAGGTATCAGAACCAATACCAACAACCATATTATAGACCACAACAACAATATCAGGCATCATATAGGCCACAATCAGTCCTAGGAAGCCAACCATCAGCTCCTACTAATGTGATTCCAGTTAAGTATACGATGGCAGAGGAGAACCCTAATAGAGCATTGGTGCCACTAACCCCATTGATACCACATAATGACTCTCATGCTCATAGTTTAGACTACTCCCATGAAGGTAGTCCACAAGCTTATTACACTGAGTCACCTGAGCCTAGTGAGAATTATTCGTATCAATATGAGGCACCACCTATGGAGCAAAATTGGGAGCCAAAATACTCGAGTATCATCTACACGAATCCTAATCCCAGGCCCCAATTGGGACAAGTAAGACCACAAGCCCCTAGAGGACCATGTTTTAGATGTCAGGGTGACCATTTCATTCGTGAATGTCCCCACTCACTCACTCCAGAACAAGGTCAAAACATCACAATACAAGGCTTTTGTCCTGAGTGTAGCAAGGAACATCTTCCAAGAGTGTCCTAGGAATCCCTCTAGTGTGCCCAAGGTTATACCCATCAATGTGGTAGGCTTAGTGGTAGAGTCAAGTTCAAGTAGTAGTAATGTGGATCCTATACAGGCAGTTACTAGGGCACAAGCATTAAAACAGGATAAAACAGCTGAGCAATCAGAGCCGAGTGAATCAGGAGAGCCTAGTAAGAGGAAAACAAGAACATGGAAAGATACCAGGGAGAGAACCAATCGTAAGCGGAATAAAAAGTTATCTGAACTAGAGGAAATCTTGAAAGATGCACAAACAAAAATAGGAGACATTGCATCTCAAATCCCCTCGCATGCCAAAGCTCCATCCACTCCACCTCATCCCGCCCCACCACCCACTGTGAATAAACCACAATCAAGGTCCATTCTTTCAAATCCAACCCCAGAAGGCTTGGACATGATGTTCAAGTCCTACCAGGCTCTTCTTCAAGAAGGGCCAATAGCTGCAAACCTGGACAAGAGTTACCCTAGAGCAGATTTAGAGATTGAACAAACAAAAATGTGCATGAAAAAGGTAGAAGTAGATCAATCTATGCTCGAGACATCTGATAAACTCTGTCAAACCGGATTTACATTTCCAGGGCTTACTAGAAAGATTAGAGCAATTGATAAACAAATAGCAGGTTTCTTTACCTCCACAGGCTCAATCAGTTGTTGAAAGAGAAAACTCTCCACCAATGAAAGCTTATGTTCCTGATTCCATAGATGAGGGGGCACCTCTTTCAATTCAACAGTATTCTCAAGAGTTCTTGCAGGAAATGCAAGAGGAGAAATGGGCCAAGGAGAAGGGTAATCCCCCTCCTATTCCTGAAATTGATAATCTTCACGATCAATTTCCCCAAGACATTCCATCTATTTATGGAGACCAAGTAGAGCAACAAGAAGATGAGAGATTAGATTTTGAATCTAATTCTTTACAAGAGTTGCCACAATTCACAGGCCCATGGGAATCTGAATCTCTTTAGATTAGAGTTCCCACAATATTGGTAAGAAATGAAGAAACAATGGTTCCTAGAAACACTGATGTCGTGAAGAACACTAAGGTTCAGTGTCATCTCACTGTAGAAGAGCTACTCAAAGAAAAACCTGAGCTATGGAATCATGTGAAGGATCAGGTTCCAGAACTTGATTCCAATATGCCAAAAGCAGGCTCTAGGTAGAAAGTCCCAGAGATACCTCTCGATAAAATAGGGGACATGAGTGAAGTTGAAGAAGGTAATACTTATCTTCCCATCACCTACCAAGGTTACACAACCAAAGTGATCATAGATTCAGGTGCCGATGTTGCTATTGTGACCACCCACCTCTTTGTGGAAGTGATGGGGCAAACACACGTTAAGACCAACTAGAATGAAGCTTCAAATGGCAAATGGTCATTTTGAAAGACCTCTAGGATTGCTCGAAGGGATAACTCTAACCACTTGTGGTGTAGAGTTTGAACATACGTTTGCTATATGTGACTTTGAGAAAAATAATGTCTATGAGATGATCCTAGGAAGACCCTTCCTACGACAACTGCAAATTGTACAAGATTGGGGCACCAATTCCTTGTACTTACCGCACTTAGGGGTCACCACCAAGGTCAACTTGAAGGATTACACCTTCAAAGATGTACCACCCCTACACTGGAATCCTATCCACAAAGCGAAAGAAGATTCTATCTCTGTGCATTCTGGAAGTTCACCTGATCCATTATGGTTGCATGAAGATACTCACTTTGTGGATGTGCAAGGTCACAGAGGAAGAGGAAAAGTGCCTAAAAGCGAGAGAAGAAGGAACTTCTCAAGGACATAGACCAGTTAAAGACCCAGCCTATACACCGATGATATTTCCAGATGAGGAATTCGAGCCTCATGGTTGGGCAGAAATCATGGCCACCATGGACATTGCTATCAATGAAGAACAATGGAGACCTCATTGTGATAAGGAGGGTTACGATATTTGAGTGTTCATGTGTCAGCCCTTGCTAGAAGAATGTGACCCTAGTGATGTCATAGAAGAAGAATAAGAAAATGACAACGATCTAGAGTCCATTGTAATGGATAGTTGCTTTAATTCAAAAAAGCACTATCTAGAAGATGTAAGAGTATTCAACCAACAAGAAGAAGAACCTCTTACAAGCATTAAAACGGTAAATTCAAAGGATGGAAGTGAAGATAGTAAAAAGAAAAAGAAAATAAAAGTAGTGAAACAAGAAGAGGATGAATCATTGTTTGAAGTACCAGAAAACTTCAAGAAGTATGAAGTTGAAGACCGAACAATTTTGGTACAAATGCCTAAGAGAGAGGCCATTATAGGAGAAACATATGACAATAAAGAAAAGACCAAAAAGATTGTTGTGACCATTGAAGGGAACGAAGAGAGATGTACATACATAGGAGATTACCTAAGTGCAAAAGAAGAAGTAGAGCTTGTAGCTCTATTAAGGGAATATAGGGACATGTTTGCATGGCACTATAGAGACTTGAAGGGAGTAGATCTAAAAATTTACTCTCATACTATCCCCATGACTGCTGATGCCAAACCCACCAAACAAAAGCCCTACACATATAATGACACTTATGCAGCTAAAATAAAAGAAGAAATCGACAAGCTGATTGAAGCAAGGTTTATCAATGAGATTCAGCATACTGAATGGGTGTCCCCCATTTGTAGTGGTGCCCAAGAAGAATGGAAAATTATGAGTGTGTGTTAACCTTAAAAAAGTTAATGATGCTATGATCAGAGATAGTTATCCGCTTCCAATCACTGAACATTTATTGGAGCGTGTTGTAGGCAAGGAAGTTTATAGCTTCCTTGATGGATTTTTAGGTTACAACCAAGTAGCCATTGCCCCAGAAGATCAACACAAAACACCTTTGCCACAGGGTGGGGAATCCTTGCATTCCAAGTGATGCCATTTGGGCTCACCAATGCACGTGCAACATTCCAAAGGTTCATGTGTCATGTCTTCAAGGAGTTCTTGTGAAAGAGCCTAGAAGTATATGTGGATGATGTATGTGCTCATTCCCAAGAAAGAAGATACCACATCCCAAGAAAGAAGAAAATGTGCTCTACATTTTCAACAAATGTAGAGAATATCGAGTGTTTCGGAACCCAGAAAAGTGTGTGTTCATGGTAGGATAAGGTAAAATATTAGGTCACATTGTTTCTAAGAACGGAATATCAAAAGACGAGGACAAAATTAGAGCCATAACTGAGTTGTCAAGGCCAAGGAACATTAAAGAGGTACAAGCCTTTATGGGCCATTGTGGATATTACCGTAGGTTCATCCACATGTATGCAATTATCACCAAATCTCTTTATGCCTTGCTAACAAACTTTGAGTGGAACAATGAATGCAAAAATTCCTTCAATGAACTGAAGAGAAGTTTGTGCAAAGCACTAATATTGACCACTCTTGATTGGAATAAGCCATTCCATGTCCATGTGGATGCATCCAATTATGCAATAGGATGTGTGTTGTCACAACCAACAGGTGAAGGAGATTTAGATTTGCCTATAGCATATGCTAGTAGAAAACTAAATGCGGCTGAACGAAACTATACCACAACTGAGCGAGAAGGTTTAGGCATGGTATATGCTGTGAAGAAGTTTAGATACTATCTATTGGCCAACAAGTTCAAGCTTTTTACTGATCATCACTTGTTGTATTTGGTCAATAAACCTTGCAACACAAGATGCCTAGTAAGATGGTTCCTCTTACTAATGGAATACGACTTTGAAGTTGTTGTTAGGAAAGGTAGAACCCATTTGAGGGCAGATCACCTTTCTTGCATCACTTCAGGAGAGTCACCACAAGGAGTGTCTGATGAACTGCCTGACGCTTATCTGCTCAATTTAGAAGTTGTTCCTAAATGGGCAAATAAGTTGGTACTAGTCCTAACCTTCGGCCCTGCAAATAAGAATGTGAAAACAAATAACGATGAAATTTTAAGATCACAAAAATATCAAATATTGGCAGGAAGCATGTACAAACATGATACAAATGGTGTATTAGCTTGTTGTGTCGAAGATGATGAAAATAGTAGTTGGTTGCAACAAGCCCATGAAGGATTTCTAGGAAATCACTATTCTAAACAACGAACATTGCAGAATCTAAAACGTTAGGAGTGTATTGGCCTAGCATGGACAAAGAAATACATGAATGGATTAAGAATTGTCCAACATGCAAAGAGAGACCCCCAATGGAGCATGCCACCCTTTATCATGTGTCATTAGTTCCAGATTGGAGTGCTCCATTGATAGAATTTATGAGATCAGTAACACTACCTAGCGAGGCTAGTCTAGCAAGAAAACGAACCATGGAGCAAGAGGCTCAGGACTATGCCTTAGTAGGAGACAACCTATATCGAAGAGACAAAGATGGTTACCTAAGATTATGCGTTCACGAATTAGATTATTTGGAAATATTAGAAACTACACATAGTGGTGTTGCAGGTGGACACTTCGGTCCGGATCGAGTAATTAAGACCATTCTATTCTCAGGACTTTGGTGGCCCACTCTTCATATGGATGCACATACTTATGTGAAGAAAATGTGACACCTGCCAACGTGCACAATATCCGATTAGAAAAGACGAGATGCCTTGGAGGCTAATGATGGGAGGACGTGCATTCTTGAAGTGGGGTATCGACTTTGTAGGTCCTATTAACCCCCCACCTAGAAACTCCCATGCAGAGTATATTATTGTCACCACAGATTACCTCACCAAGTGGGTGGAAGTCAAAGCCATGACAAAGAATGATGCTCAAACGATGGCTAAGTTCTTATTCGAGAATGTCTTCATGAGATATGGGTTACCCATAGAGTTAGTAAGTGATAGAGGCACACACTTCTTGAATGAATTCATTGAAACCCTTCTCCAAGAATTCTTCATGATACACAAGAACTCTGCCCTCTATCATCCACAATTTACGGACAAGCTGAGAGCACGAATAAGATCCTATGTAACGTTGTCATGGAGATTCTACTCCATGTGCGACTTAAAGATGTTCATTCAAATAACTTAATTTGTGGAAACACTTAGTGCATTTAAGGAGTGAACGAGATCAATTAGTGTGTCCAGCCTAAGAAAGTGAAGTTTTCAAACAAAAGATGAGTAGCTTGAACATGCATTGTCTTGCATGGGCTAAAGTTATTTGCCGAAAAAGTTTTTGTTTAGATCTTTATAGAACTTCTTAGCAAATGGTTCTACAAAAATCATATGATTTGGTGGCATTATAATTTTTGCGAGCTACGGATGGGATGCTTCTACTCTAGAAGGTGTCAATGTGTCACTTCAAGCTAGGAGATACCAAGGATGAGGCCTGCTGGATCGTGATCGGGGAGGCTCCTTGGAAAGCAGACCGCAATAGAGAAGAAAAAGGGGAACTCCAGGTGCTTCTAGAGGAGGGGGAGACGGCAACTAAGGATGTTTCCTAATGAAGCGAGAGGTCGCTCGCTGAAAGAGGCAGGCATGTGGGGCACTTGATTCAGAGGGGGGATAGGCATCACAGTCTACCTTCCCACATTTTTCTTACTTGGGCCTCCATGGTCTGCAGAGATCTGTGTGTTCTTGTACACCTACAAACAAGAAAAAGCGTTGACTCAGGGCGGAGAATACCTGTCCTGGGATTTCCCATTGTGGGCTATGAGCCTACGCTATATATCCTCCTTCGTCATCCAGATGGAAAAGGGGATGGCACATCTGCACACACTCAGTGAAAGGAGGTGGATTCTTCTCAGTAGGAGCAAGGATAAACCAGAAAGAAGGGAATTCTACTCAGAAGTTGTGAAGGCGACATTTTGAAACAGCGGATGGCTTCCAAACACCCCGTCTTCATCGATTGCTTGACTTCAATATCTTGTTCCTATGAATAGCTTGTCCTCAACTTTATCCGTGGCTTGATCATACCATGGGATCCCTAGTAGCTTCAAACCAAGATCGAAGGCAAGATCACAATGAAAATTGCGACAAGAAGGAAAAACCCAGAAGCATCAATCTATGTTTGTTTGTAGCTTTTAATACTGGGCTGTTTGAAGTTCTAAGTTACATACTTCTCGACTTAAGTGCACTCATAAAAGCTATTCTACTAGCGCAAATGTACAGCAAAGGGTATGTTGTGATTTCCACAAAGGAGCAGATTAAATGATAATTCAAGGTACTAGATGAAAGGCAATGATGATCTGGAAGCTCGCTTCTAAAACAGAAGTTTGCTCTGAGAAGAATTGCATGACTGCGGGCTTTGATAATGGGTGAGCAGAATTACAACTGCATGCATTTCTTCTATCTTCGGCTGCATCAACTATGATGAATTTTGGAGAGATGCTCATGGGTCGGTCAATGGCTCCTTTCATGGAGAATACTATTCGAGCATGGCAATATTCAATGGTGTGGCAACTAAAGTAAATCAATTCAAGTGTTGACAAAAACACAGTGGCAATGATCATTTGCAACCCCAACAATCCATGTGGAGTCGTGTACAACTGTGAACATCATTTGAAGCTGCCAATTATTGCATATGAAATTTATGGTCATATTGCTTTCAAAGATCGAAAGTTCTGTCTAGTTGCTTCAGTTGCAGTAGTTATACCAGTGCTAACTGTTGGCGGTCTTTCAAAGAAGATGGATGGTCCCTGGTTGGCGCCTTGGATGGATAATAATATCTGATGCATATGCGAAATTCTCCAAAGGGAAGGGTTGCTACATTTCTTTTTTTGCAGGAAAAAGTTATTGAGTGGGGAAAGAACGGCTTCTTTAGATTGATAATAAGCTGACGTGCAGAAGGCAGAGGGAAAGGAGATCCATGTTGTGAAGACTTGACGGAAACTCAAGGGAGTCAAACCTTGCATGTGGTACAATTTGTTCTTTGAATTGTATCCGTCAGGCACAGACTTGCAGAGATGTGGTTTCTTGGTGCAACAAGGAAATGATCATATTCTCACTCCTTTGAACTAAACAGAGCTCAAAGGACTTATGTAATGTCCGCATGTAGAGAAAGAAATGAACTCACCGTCATTCTGGGAAGTGATACTTTGCCCAGTCCACCATGGAGAAGAGAAAATCACACAGAATAGCAACATAAGAACAGTAGGCCGACAGAAGTGCAACACCTCCAAGTCAAAGTATTGAAGATGTGATTTGGAGCACGATTAGTACCAAAGGTGTTGCCAAGCTAGGTGTGCTCCGCAACTCTCAAGTTCGTATGGTTTCAACTTCATGATGTTGATTTCCATTTACATACTTTACGCTAAAAGGTTTGATGATGACTATGCTATGGCTCCATAGGCTTCTTGTATAACGCTTTAAGAATGCAAACATTATGTGTTATCTTTTTAATGTTATAAGATTTAAGTTGAATGATTATGTTCCGAACTCTGTGTGCAACAAATAAGGATAAGGACTTTTTTCTGGACTGGATCATTTTATTCAACTTATTTCTTACGACCCATTCTGTAATTCATGACTTCTTTTGCGTGAACGCATTTCTATTGGATTTCCTACCTCAGTGATATCATTTGCTTGGGTGATATCATTAGCTTGAGTTTTTGTTTTCCTTTCCTTTAATCCGGTAGAAACTAGTCAAGCTCTTCATTAGAAATTAAAGGGGAAGTTGATTCAAAGTAAAGCTTCAATTTCCCTCCTTTCGAAGAAATCTATGGAACTAAGAAAAATGATGTTAACTCAAACTCACTTCTTAATGATGCATAGTGTTACCTTTCATGACTTGATTCAGATGCTAATTCATATGAACTAACATACTTTGTGATGTGAAAGCTCGTTGTTTCGGAATCTAACCTCAGAGTGTTCCCATGCTCCTAGAAACCTTCATGGACCTAATGACTACCGCATGCATTATTAATACATTATGAGTAAACACCTTGAAACTTCTAGTACCAACAACCTTGCTAACTAGAGAAATGAAAAGATTTATGATATCTTATTGAAAGAAATACTGGTGTAATCTGCCTCCTTCCACGAACTATTCGACATACCTGGTGAACCTGACGTGAAAGGAGGGGTGAGTGAGTTCTAGAGCCATGGGAATAAGCATAATCAAAATGGAAGATATCCTAGCTCAATTCCTACACTTTCAAGAAGAAGATAGGCGTCAAAAAGCCATCCAGTCACTTTATGAACATCTAGTCAATCGGTGTGGCTTTTTCAATGGGAAGAATGTGTCTAAGTTTTGTAAAGAGTATGAACTCGAGGCCAAATACCTAGGTGTCGGATTAAATCCGATGACGGAAAAAGAACTATTCGAAAACTTTATCTATGTGTCGGGATATGACATACGGGACCAAATAATGCAAATAAATCAAAGGACATGGTCTCGATACAAAGCGACACTCCTCAAACCGTTTATGCTAGAGGACCTTGATAAAGTTACTCGTAAGTCTTTCCTGAGGTGGGTTTATATGCCCAAAAACCAATCAATCCTTGAAATTAAAAAAGAGGTCGAGAAACAATTTGAAGATATGTTTGAATATGATCAAAGATGTCTAATGCATGAAAGGGTGTTCTTATTCCTACAGGCAATAGATGTTAGGGCCCGAGAGGAACTCATTTCGTTTCTGCAAGACTTGGATTCCGAGTCGGGACTCACAGAGGATTGGACACTCCTTCATGATGTTGTAACAAGATATGTTAAAAAGCAGCAAATGATTGAGAAATTCCGAAATGATTGGAAATTGGATCTTCATGCGGATATAGCCAATGCACATATTTCATGCATGCCAAATTTTGAGAATAAGGTGCGAATTCAAAAACACTTAGAAAATCCGGTTGAAAAAGAAAGAAGTATGATTGGAAATCATATATATAATCATATTGAGGTTCATCAAGAAGAACCAATAATAATAAATGATACAAACCCTAAACCTTTAAAATGTCATGGGACAATAGATGTCTTTACAACAAATACCTCTTTAAGTGTGCCAAAAGTACAAACCCTAATGAGGGAAGGAGTAAAGGAGTTGGGAGAAGCTAACCAAATACCAATTAATTAAAAAACAAATCAAATAAAAAATCAAGATACTCAAACAAGAAATCAATATGAAGCTTCTTCTGGTCCAACAAACTCCTCACATCTCATAGGAAGTAATTATATAAACATTAAACCAAGATACAATAAACCAAAAGCCAAAGATGTCTACAATGTCTCAAGATGAACATGAAGAAATTGTCAATAGAAATGATGGTAACAGAACTGATTTCAAGATCAAGGAGACATCGATAAGTAGTTCTCTAAAAATTGATATGCATGCCAAACATGATGAGTGTGATGCTCGTCATGAGGATAAATCAATTACAGTTCAAGTTTTTTATATTTCTCTAAGTGATTCTACATTTGATATATGTCATGAGATGCAAGACGATGATCCTACTTATACGGTAGAGGATGAACCACTAATTAGAATTCTAGAGAGTGATATGTATGTAGATGATGCCACAATCCACGAAGAGGGGTATGACAATGATCATGAGAAGGATGAAAATCAGTCGATGATTGCTCATTCATACATTGATAGGTATGTCAATAATAATCATGCTGAGTTCAATTCCTATGAGGATGAGATTGAGCATGAAACGTCAAATGAAACACTCATAGAAATGCATGACAAATCTGATGAAGAATCTATACCGAGTGAGGGTGAGCATGAAAAGATAGAAATTTATGACTCCACTGAAGAGGTTAGATTTAGCCACTATGAATCGAATGAAGAATCAGTTGATTCAATTGTAGCTGTAGAGGGATTCGTATGTGAGGATGCATTTGAACAAGATGGATGAAGAATGTGGTCTAAGCATATCCTCTAAAGAGATTAAGCAAGAGAGAACTGAAGTAGGTATAGAACACCATAGTGAGCTTTTGAATGAAAAATTTCAATTGACATCAGACGACATCCAAAGCCCTAAAAAGGGTTTTGAGAATGAATATAAAGTCTATAAAGATTCTTACATAAAGGCGGAGATCAGTGATTCAGATGAACATGAATCTCTTAATTTTAATGACATTGAATCACTCCATGAGGAAGGGTGAGTGGACTTGGAAAGTGATGATGATGGAGAGTTCCTAGAAAGGTTGGAGAAAGAAGCAGACTTCATAATTTCTGGAACTCAGTCAGAAGGGAATGATTTCACCATGGAGAATAAAGATGATTGTGTTTTGATGTCTGAGTATGATGAACACTTCCATTTGAAGTGGGATTCAAATGATTCTATTCAAAAACCTTGTTTTAACGAAGATGGAAACATGATAGAAGATAATGAAAGGAATAAAATTCCTATAAATGATCTCAAGCATGAAATAAAAGAAAATACATGTTTGCAAGAAAATTTCAATTATGAATCAAACATATGTAAATTTCTAACTTCATATACATGTGTTCCTGACTTTGCACATGATGAATTTGAAAGAATCATAAATAAAGATACTTATGCTTAAATAATTGAAACATGGATATCCAAATTCTCTGAGAATTACAGAAACCAAACAAGTCGCCAAGAGATAGACAAGCAAATAAGGTGGCTTGTGTACATATTTACTATATTTATGTATGTAACCTTGATTGATGCGATTCAAAGATGGCTTGTTTTCAAATATAGCTTCTTTGGAGAGCATTTATTTGTGAAAATGTATTGGAAAGGAATTTCTTGAATCTACAAGAAAGTATGTTTTGATTTTTTTTTGAGATGGATAAAAGTAAATATAAAAATAAATAAATAAATAGAAATAAAATATAAATAAACAAATAAATAAGTATACAAATAAATAAATAAATATATGATTGCATTCTACCCATACACCAAGTTGAATGGGGTAGCTCCAATAGCCGTTTTATATGCAACCTGGAAGGCCCAAATTGCGTGATGCAATTGTTTGTCCCAATCACACCTTCCATTATTGACAATCTTTGTCAATACTGTACACAGTACCTTGTTGGAACTTTCAGATTGTCCATTGGCTTGGGGATGGTATGGGGCTGATTTTTTATGAATCACTAAAAACTCATTCATTAGCGACTCGATTACTTCATTGAGGAATTGCGTTCCCCGATCACTCACAATCTCGATTGGTAATTCAAAACGGGTGAAAATATGCTCAAAGAGAAACTTGGCGGTAGTTTGAGCATCATTCTTTCTAGTGGCTTTTGCTTCTACCCATTTGGTCAAGTAATTAGTGGCTACTATGATGTACTCTGCATGTGATCCTTTGGCTGGTGGATTGATAGGTCCTATGAAGTCAATACCCCATTTTGAGAATGCTCTAGCACAGACCATAGGTCTTAAAGGCATGTCATCTCTCCGAATTGGGTATTTAGCTCTCTGGCATGTCTCGCAGCTTCGTACATACGTTTCAGCATCCATATGTAGAGTTGGCCACCACAAGCCTGCAAAGAGAATCATTTTGATAGTTCTCTCTGCTGAAAAATGACCTCTAGCAGCACCCGCATGGGCCATCTCTAATATGGGTAGATATTCTCCTTCATGCACACATAACCGGAGTTGGTTGTCTTTTCCTCGCCTAAACAATTGCTTCCCCATGAGTATATAATCCTTGCTCCTTTCTTCTAGGCCTCGTTTTCTTGCCAAACTAGCTCTTGCCTCATGCTCTTTTGTTTTTAAGAATTTAACCAGTGTCTTACTCCATTTGGGTGCTATGGTTGAAAAAGGTAGAGACATATGATCTTCTGGGATTGTCTCCTGACATTCTGCACAATTACTTACGTAGTTATGAACATTCTTGGGCATGTCAGGCCAGTACACTCCTAACCTTTTTAGTTCTCGAATGGTTCCATGAGTCCCTTGGTGTGTTCTCCATTTGTTCACATGTGCTTGCTCGATTAGTTGTTTTTGTTCGTCCTCCTCGACACATCTTAGTAATACTCCATTGGGTTCCTTATAGTACACGCTTCCAGCAATAATGTGTAAATTCCTTGATTGGAGAATTTCCTTTTTGCTATTCCTATTGATTGAGTGTTGTGGGCCATGGGTGAGTATAGGAATTAGTCTCTCTGCCAACTTTGGACATACTTCTAGGTTAAATAAATAAGTATCTGACAGATCATCGGGCACTCCACTTGGTGGTTCTCTATGTGTTAACCTAGAAAGGTGGTCTGCTCTTACATGAGTGTTTCCCTTCTTTACTACCACTTCAAAGTCGAACTCCATTAGTAGTAAGAACCATCGTACTAACCTCCCGTGTTACAAGGCTTATTGACTAAGTACAGTAAAGCCTGATGGTCTATGAAGAACTTGAACTTGTTGGCTAAGAGGTAGTGTCTGAATTTCTTCACTGCGTATACCATTCCTAACCCTTCTCGTTCAGTAGTGGTATAATTTCGTTCCGCTTGATTCAGTTGTCTACTAGCATAGGCAATTGGATGATCAAGCTTCCCTTCATCAGCTGGTTGGGTTAGGATACATCCAATGGCATAGTTAGAAGCATCAACATGAATATGAAAAGGCTTGTTCCAGTTGGGTGATTTCAGAATTGGGGCTGTGCTAAGCCTCTTTTTCAACTTGGTGAATGCCTTCTCGCACTCTTCTGTCCAAGTAAATTGAGTCAAGAGACCATTCAAGGGTTTTGCTATTATGGCATACATGTGAATAAACCTACGGTAATATCCACAATGTCCCATAAAGGCTTGCACCTCCTTCGCATTCTTAGGTCTCGGTAGTTCTATGATGACCTTGATTTTGTCCTCATCCGTAGATATTCCATTTCTTGAAACTATGTTTCCTAAGATCTTTCCTTGCCTCACCATGAAGACACATTTCTTTGGGTTTAAACAGACTCTATACTATCTACATTTATTGAATATCTTCCTCAACTTGGGGATGTGATCGCGTCTTTGATCTCATATATGAATCCTGCCGCTAGTAGTTTGTCTATTTCTTCCTTAATTTTTGCTGCATAAACCTCATTATACGTATAAGGGCATTGTTTGGATGGTTTTGCGTCTACCGTCATTGGTATTCAATGGGAACGAATAGTAGGTTCTACGCCTTTGAGATCCTTGTAGGTCCATGCGAATACGTCTCGGTATTCTCGGATAAGGTGTATGAGTTTCTCTTCCTCCTCCTCCGATACATCTTTTCCAATATATGTGCATCGCTCTTCTCCGTCTTCTACTGTTACAACAATTTTTGGTTTGTTCTTTTTTGTCGTACGCTTCTCCGTCTCGTGCCTCTCGTCTAGGCATTTGAATGGCTACCTTTCTCTCTTCTACTTCGTATTTTTTAAAATGTTCAGGAACTTCGAAAAGATCTGGGTCCGACTCTACCTTACTCATGTCTTCCCTCTGCTTGTGAATTGCCGGGGCAGCTTCAATTGCTAAGATTTTTGTTGGTTCCTGTTCCTTCTTGTTCTGAATAGTGTTTAGGTAGCTTTCTTCGGAGTCAAATTCTGGTTCCATTTCTATGCTTTCATATTCCTCTTTCCATTCTTTTTCCAAGATTTCTCCTTCTTCTACTTCCTGAAGGACAACCATATAGAGATTTGCATCATAGCCTTCCTCATCTATGCACTCGTTCATCGTCAAAACTTCTTCATTTACGCACACATCTAAGGTTGCTAAAATTTCCATCCATCCATGCGGCTCGAAGATCTCATCAGGAAAGATTTGAGGCATGTAATCTGGGTCTTCTACTGATCGGTAGTTAGGATGTCCTATCGGCCACAGTTGTTTTTTTCTCTCCTCTCTCTTGGCTTCTTTACACATCCATAACTCGGCATCCTCATGCATCCAAAGATTGATCACTTGATCCAGCACTGTGAATGGATAGGTCATCTTCCTCCCTATGTACTAGATTCCATTGTAGTGGAGGGACATCTCGATAGGAAAATGTGTGCAAATTTATCTTGGTGGTGTTTCCTTGATGTTGCAGGTACAATGAATCTCTTCCCCAATCTTGTACTACCCGCATTTGTCTCATGAAGGGTCGTCCTAATATCATTTCATAGTTGTTCGCTTTCTCGAACTTACAAATGGCTAATGTGTGTTCAAATTCTACTCCACAGGTGGTTAATTTGATTCTTTCCAATATTCCTAAGGGTTTTTCCACATGACTGTCTGCTAATTGGAGCTTCATGCGTGTGGGTTGTAAGGCAGGTTTTCCCCATTTTTCCCAAATCTCCTTGGTGGCAATTCCTACCCCGGCTCTCGTATCTAGGATAGCCTTGGTCATGTAACCATTGTGGGTGACAGGCAGACACGTATTACCTTCGTCTCCTTCACTAAATTCTCCCACTTTATCAACTAGGATTTGTATTGTAGAGTTGTTTTCTTTTTCCTTTCCTTTCGTTTCTCCTTTCTCTGGCTGTGGTTCTAATTGGTTTGCTAACTACCTCCATAATTGTGGTTTAAGTTGAAGCAACTCTTCTACCGTCAATTTGCATTGCACTTTTGTTTTCTTTAGTTCTGTTAGATTGTGTGAACTCTCTTCTGAGTTTCCTTTTCCCTTCCCATGTACTGTGGGTGCTCGTATTATTATAGACTCCCTTTCGTATTCTCCCATGTAATTAGGCAATGTTGAAATGCTCAGGGTTTCCTCTCTACCTCTATCGAGTCTTGATACTTCCTCATATACTTCCTCCAGGTTGGGATGGGGTTGACAATCTCCCACATCTATTTCATCAAAGGGAGGCAGACTGACTCCATTCTTCTTCCATTGCTCTTCTCGGATTTTATTCCATAAGTCTTTTGGCCAATCTGCCTCTAGGTCTAGTATTATTGATAGAGGTTCATCTTGTACTTTTATCCGTTCACCTTGGTCATCCCTCTTCCTCGGTTCCTTACCCTTGGATTTGATGCATTCTTTGTATAGACTGTGTGCAATCCTTGTCTCTGGTAGAATTGGGATAGTCTTTTCTAGGGTTGCTTGTGCTACCTCTATAAGCTTCCTGCATATCGCCAGTCTTTCTTTTTCTAATTCCCCTTGAGGGTAGAGTTTTTCATGTTGCTCTATATTTGGGCCCATCTTGATTCTAGCTTGGTAAGCTTGCAACCACATGTCTAAGTCGTCTGGCTTTGGGTCAGCTAGAATTGATCCTGGCTTCTCTACCTCTTGAGTACGTGGTGGCTCAGGGATCTCCTTCCGAGTCCTTTGTTTTTTATGCTCATTCAAGTTTTTGGTTAACTTCTTACTGTCTTGACTCTTATTTCTTGCCCATTTATCTTTGATTTTTTCTCGTCTTTCCTTCCATTTTTGTACTTTTGTGTTCTAGGAATTCTCACGTGGGTCCTCAGAATCCTCGACTACCTGAATTTTAGGGCTTACAGTTTTAGTGCTCTCTTGTTCCTCTTCTGGTTGTTTTCCTTTTTGTTGCTTTGTTTGGGCTCTAGTGATGGCCGTTAGCGGCACAGTGTACTCCTTATCACTTCCACATCCTTCTATGACCTCAATCACGTTGATTGGTGCAGTATCTTTGGTTTTTGTCGGATTCTTATGGCAGTCTCTGAAAAGATGTTCCTTTTCGCAATCACTACAATATCCTTCCCAAATCCTTGGTGGTGGTGGGTTATAAGGTCGAGGGCATTCTCTAATGAAATGGTCTCCTCCGCATCTATAGCATGGTCCTCTCTGTGTAGGTGGTCTAATGGGTGGTCTCATGGTTGGTTGTGCTTTAGGAGCCATATACATTAAGGTGGCCGTCTCTGCTCCATAAGTTTGATCATAGCCTTCATATCCATAATAAGTCGCATCATATGCAGATTCATATTCTAACATGTTGGCTTCGTATGGGTGGTAATCTCTTGGTGGCGGTTCATATCCAAGGTTTGTTGATTCTACGTTGGTCATTGTCGATGCTGGTACTATGGCTCTCTCCAAGTTTTCTTCTGATTGAGCATACTTCACGGTACTACTTGTTGAGGTTGCGACAGTTGGGGTCCTAGCACTGGTTGTGGTGGTGGATATGGTGCCTGTTCATATGGCCTTGATGCTCTTGCTGGTGTTGGATACGGGTTGTATCTTGGTATCTCTTTTCTTGGCTCCCTAGGTGAATATCCATATGGTCGATACTGCGGTGGTTGGAAAGGCCGTGCTTGCCGGTTAAATGGACAATTCTCAGTAGTGTGGTTGGTGTATTTTTGTTCTATGTGGCAGTACAAAGAAGTCCCTTGTTGGTGCTGCCTGTTGTATGGATACATAGGTTGTGCACCAGTCCCTCCTCTCACACACAAGTGTGTGGGGTGATCTCCTCCACATAAGTTAGATCTCCGTAGCATAGGCACTCTTTGGGCCGGGTGTTGGTAAGCTCTTTGGCCCTGGACTCCTAGTTTCTTTGCTAATAGTTCCGCTAATTCTTCCATGTTACTAGAGTTGGATGTGATGGTACTCCTTGAATCTTCTGACTTAGTGAGGCTCGGTGTACTCTTGAGGTCCTCGGCTAGGTTATCTTCCAAATCAATACACTCTTGAAGGCACTCACTCAGAGTTTGTAACCTCTTCACGTACACTAGCGTTCTTAAATTCCGTTTGTAAGTCCATCAAAAAATAATGAAATCATTTTTTGTTGTGTGGGTCTCTCGGCAATTGGGCATCTATCCACATACTGATTGAATCTTCTGGTCCATATTATTTTGTTCTTCAATCCATCTTTTATTTTCCTTTTTTGAAGGATTACCATCACTCATGCACAACCTCATTTTGCCATTATTTAGATTCTTTTGGAACGTCATTTTTTTAGGGTACACAAACATATGCAAAAAATCCAAAAATACTCTCCAAGATTCTTCAAGCTACTTGTCTAGAGTTTTTGAAAGGTGCCAACTAGTAGGTACAATGTACACATCTAGCACCTAAAAATTACAGATCAACACCCATGCTCATCCTAGATACACCTTCTAGTGGCTCTTTCTCTTGTTAATGTGCTTTCTTGGAACTTTCTGAGATCCTCTAGAAATGGGTCTCGTTTTAATCCATATATCACTCCTGAACGTAACTTATCCAAAATGCATCCTTTTGTAAGTGTGCTCCACTCAACCGCTCAATCTTAGAGCTTAAATATCAATGATATGGTGTACAAAGTTTACTAAGTCTCTAAATGATTGAAACCATTTGATCTAAAGATCTACACTACAAAGTAGGAAGCCTTTTGAAAGATAGATATGAATAGATTGCAAAGGAGACTAAGTTCAAAAGAGAAACAAACCCAAAGAAAATTTGATGTAGAAGCATGTTTCCCAAAAAAAATGTGATCTACAAGCACCCATCAAGGGAAAAGTTATTTGAATGTCCTTTTAATAAATTTGTACAAAAAGAACTGAACAACGACACCAAAAAGTAAGCCTACAAACGATTCTTGCAAGAATTAAAAATGGATATCTCAACCATGTGAAGATTCAATCAGGGAAGAGTTGTTGGGCAATACATACACCACAAGTGAGATGTTTGTGTCAAGTGAATTACGTCTTAAAGATGTGTTAAAAGAGGGAGAAGAGACGGAGAATACCTTACTATGTAGGTTCGCTTTTCGCTCACTTCTATATGCAATAACCAAACGAATAGACATATACTATATTGTAATTGGAGTGTCATATAAAATTATGCACAATCCTATGGTTCCACACCTTATTGTTAAAAATATGGTGCTAAGATATGTGAAGTAGACTATAATTCAAGGATTTCTTTATTCTTTCTAAGCGGACATTTAGTTTTAAACTTATTCTATTGTAGACTTCGTTGGTTGCAAAGAAGATAGGAGGAACATATATGGACATGTTGTGATGATAGGTGAAATATTGGTCTCTTGAAAGCCAAAAAAGTAACCCACAATCATCTTACCTTCCACCAATGCTGAGGACAAAGAACTAGCATATGATACATGTGATTTTATGAGTATGAAGAATTTGTTTGAAGATTTCAATGTGTAGGTTGATCAAGTACCAATTAGCTATGAAAACATGATTAGTGTTTACCTTGTATCCAACTCAATGTTAGTTCCAAGAAGTAAACGCATTAAGCTACATTGTCACTTTTAAAGGTATAAATAAGTGTCCTTGTATGTGTAGGTAAAACATGTGAGTACCCAAACAAGCGAGCTAATATGTTACAAATGCTTTGCATCCCAACAAAGTTCGTAAGTTCAAGAAAGTATTAGGACTATTCGAGATTCGGCAAAAGCTTGAAGATTGATAGAGAGTGTTGGATTCACAAGCTCTAGACTGGAAGAAAAAGAGCTCAATTGGGATTGGGAATTGGATCAATGGGAAATCAACATTATCGTATAAGTTTCAAAAACCAAAATCTCTATAAATCTATCATTGTAATCCTCTATGATCACAAACACTTCTTGGTGTAACCTTATTGTTCAAGCTATCCTTAATCAAAGTAGCCAATGTTTTGACCTCGGACAATGTTGGTGCATGTAGCAAGCCTAAATGCTTGAACCTATGCAAAGGACTTCATATGAGCATTGAATTAGACGCATGTGCATATACATGCATTAGTTAACTGAGTACTAAGTTTAAAGTCATGCATTAATTTTACCCTACATAAAGGATTAATTGAGCGTGAATCTCATTAAGGTATTGGGAGACAAAACCATTGACCATATTTGAATTTAAAATTCAACATGAATTCTAAAAGTATGGAACACGTTTAGGTAGAATCAACAAACATGTATCTCAAGAAAAGTGTACTTATACACTTCCACTTGGTCACAGGTACTTGAGCTAAAGATCACACTCTTTTGAGTGATTATTCTACTTAACTCAAAGATCATGGAGTCATCCAACCCCTCATTGTATCATAACTTAACAATACGTTTAGGTCCCACTTCTTAGTTATATTGTTCTTTATTCACTGTTACAATACATTGCTTGAAGGCTGTCATCTTGTATGAGTCATTGCATCAATTCCATGATTTTATTGTCTAGTTTACACATTGGCATATGAATGTAGCACTCTTATGTGTATGCCTACAATGTTTGATGGTCATTGGAGTTGTATATATTGTGCATCTTCATCTTCTTGAAAAGTTACCCAACTAAATTTTTCTGCAAATTTCTCTCACTATAGTCCTTCTAAATTCATGAAATAACTTGGAATAGTTCAGTCATCACTTCATTTGAATGTGTGCAAAATTTGTTGGGTCACTTCTAAATCACGTTGTAATGGCTAAGTAAAACTTTGGGTACCTTCTTCCATAAATAAAAGGTATTTCTCAAGTTGAGAAGTTTTGAAACGTTATCTATTTTGACATAGAATTGGAAGACTCATGTTACAAGATACCACACAGGTATAAATACATATACGTGAAGCTCAAAGAGTCTATTAAAGGTCTCTAGAGTTACTTTGGCTAGTCTTGAGCAAGATTTTGATAGATTCCTCTCATCTATGTGCATTGACCATCACTCCTCGTAATGGTATTAGAGCATAGTCTTAGACTTGAGATTATGGAAGATGGATTTCCCTCATCAATTGAAAAATTGGATTGAAGCAACTACTGTGAATGGTCTTTAAGGATGGTGGTTTTTGTGAAAGCGAGAAACCTATTTGGATACATATCAAGAGATGAGTTGATGCCTATACTCATAACCAAAGGACAACCAAAACAAGAGGCACAAAAATGGTTAAACACATGGTGTGCTAAGGATGCTTTGGCAAAGTCAGATATTCTAAAATTTATCTTTGATTTTTTAATTCCTCATATTAGGAATTGTAAGACATCACAAGAGACATGGAATGCTTGGGAAGCATTTTTCTCTTCAAGTGTCAAAGTTAGGAAGAGGTAACATTGGATGGAGTTTACAACACTCAAGGAGTTGCCCAAGCAAAGTGTAAGTTAGTTTGTCACCAAAATGAAGAACATTGTACATCAATTAGGAAGCATCGGAGAAATCATTGATGAAGAGCAGATTGTGAGGCAAGTCATCAATGGAATCGAGTCTGATGACAAGTGGGAAGGTTTAACCACTACCATGGACTTCTACATGGATATGCAAGTGCTAGACTTCAAAACTCTCACATGAAAAATCTTCACTCATGTTGGCCAATTAAGAAGCTTTTTTTTGTGCACTAACATGCATCCACTTTCTGTAGAGTATATGTTTAATTTTAGGTGTTTTGCAAACGAGAAATGCTTGTTAACAGTAACAAATACAATCGAATGTGGTCATCTTACACAGGATATGCATTCAACAACTAGGTTGAAGAAGCTTTGAGTTGATTGCTTTGAAGGGATGCAACTTGAAGATCAAAAGAAAATTCTTGGAAACTACCTTGTGGTGGCTAGCACCCTTTTTCATATGTATGCAAAATGTGGATATGTTAAGCATGTACATGGACAGGAAGTGCTTGATCTCCTTGCATAGATACAAACTAAGGATGTATCTCCCAATATGGTTACATATGTTTCTTTGCTTGAAGTCAGATGATACCACAATCTCCATGACAAAGGAACAAAAAATACACATAGAGATTGAGAGGCAGGGTTTGTTGGAGAAAGACCTTGTGATCATAATTACACTAGTTGAAATGCACTTTGATCGTGGCGGACTTGATAAGGCACGAGAACTGTTTGATCAGATTCCCTTTGGCAGTGTACCCATGTAGACATCACTCATTTCTAAAAATGGGAAACACAAGAAAATTGCAAAGTTGCTTTGGATCTATGTTGCAATGAACTATCACTCATAATGCTATTATTTTTCCTTGTGTTTTAAAAGCTTGTGGTAACCTAAGTTCCCTAGGCAAAGGCCAAGATATCTAGATTGAATTTGCTAGAACTAAAAATTTCATGGAGCAACTTCCAATTGCTAATGCTTTGATAAATACATATGTGAAGTGTGGATCACTAGTAAAAGCTCATGAAATATTTGATAATCTTCCTCTTCAAGGTGATATCTCCTAGATTGCATTGCTTTTAGGCATGTGCTAAAATTAGAAATGAGGACACACAAACAAAGGTTTTTGGGTGTATATAAGTTTATCTAAACCCATGCGTGAAAAATAGTTATTACTTATATTTGTGGGATGGTGTAATGTGGCATATTCCAATTTTCAAATGCAAAGATAGCGAAATTATAATCCATGGTGATGGAATGGAGGATCTACAAACTCAACGTATCAAGGACTACAGCTCCATTGCCATTTTTCTAGTCAAATGGAACACATTAGATAGCACTGTAAAGATGCATACGAGTATGATAAACAAAAAAGAGACAAGCAAAACCCTATGACAAACATGGTCATCATTACAACTACAGAAGCATAGCCTACCACTGTACAAACATGATCCAAAACGATGTTGCTAGTTGTAGAAGCCTTTGAACAAGATTTGGTCATCATTACAACTACAGAAGCATAGCCTACCACTGTACAAACATGATCCAAAACGATGTTGTAGCTAGTTGTAGAAGCCTTTGAACAAGATTTCAAAGAGCGATAGTGAATGGTAGCAAAGGCTATAAAAGGGGCTCAAGATGAAGCCCCGGTCTTTCACACAACCCAACAAGTCAATGCTCCTACATTTGAAACACCACCAAAGAGCAAACCTGAATCATCATCTCAACAACATAAACCACCGAAAGAACCTAATCATAATATGGCATGGGATATTTTATCTCGAGCCCCTATAACCTTACCATTGGGTTGATTATTAACCTTGCTACTTAGTATCCAACAACAAGTTCAATAGTAGGTAGGAGTTGACAAGATTTTGGCACCATCTACAGCAATTGTACATCCAAAACCAGATATTATTGTAGACCATGTGGTCCCTTTGATCACAATATTGTATAAAAATCATCACATCTCGAAGGTCTTAATTGGTGGTGGGTCTAGAGTTAACATAGCTATTGTTGCCTTGTGTAAGAAATTAGGGTGGAATCATATTGAACTAGTAATTTTTTTGTTTGTATGGCTTATCAATCTTGCATGTACCCCAAAGGGTTGATTCACAATATTCTGATCACACTGCAAGGCATAGTCTTTTACATGACCTTTGTGGTCCTGGACCTACTCGAGTCCAATTTAGACTATAACTTACTATTTAGCAAAGCTTATTTGAACAAAGCCAAAGTCTTGTAGGAATTTTCTTCACATGAACTCATCTTGAAATTTAAGCATCAAAAATTTATTTTTGCCTTTGACGAATTCATTTCTTGTGAGATACATGCTCGCGCTTATGTGGTAGAGCCTATTCATATGTTTGACGGATTGTCTGATAGAAAAGAAACAACCTTTCTTTCGGTTAATCATGACTTATTAATGTTAGGAATAGTGGACTTGCCACACATGCAAGATCAATGGTCCTTGGCATGTTGTGCAGTTCAACCAAGTGCTGATGAGACTCGAGAATCTGTTGAGGATGTACTCAACCTATCTGAGTTGCAAAACAAAGTGTTTGAAGGAGTCGATGATCATCTCTGCCACCAATCTTACATACCCAAGGATAAATTGATTACATATCATCGTGGTGTTGACAATAATCCTTGGCCTATGAAGATTAAGGATAATGTAGAAGAATCCTTCTGATGTGACTTAGTTTCACTATTGACCGAATTCATGGATGTGTTTGCTTGGGATTATAAAGATATGAAGGGCTTAGATCCAAGAATCTATCAACACCAAGTGGTACAAAAATAGGATGTTTACCACCCCAATCATGCCAAACAAGTGAAGGAGGAAAGTGATCCACTACTTTGAGTCCATTTTATTGTTCCCATTGAACATGCGAAATAGATTTAACCAATTGTCATTGCACCAAAATAATATACGCAACTCACAATCTATGTGGATTCCAATAAATTAAATGCAACCACTATTCTGGACCCTTTTCCACTACCATTTTAAGAGAATATGCTTGACAAAGTAGTCATCTAAGAAATATATTCTTTTTTGGATGTGTATAGTAGGTATAACCAAGTTTGTATGGCCAAAGAGGATGTTCCTAAAATAACTTCTATTACTAATTGGGGAATCTATGCTTGTATTTTCATGTGGTTCGGTATGAGAAATGCACCTAGTACCTTTCAATGTTGTATGCATGATATCTTCTCTCTATACTTGAAAAGTTTCATGCACATGTTTTCGGATGATTTTTTTTGTCTCTTGGTGCTAAGGTGGATCATTTGCAGCATCTCTGAATATGTTTCCTTAAGTCTAGAAGATATATATTATTCCCTAACCCTCCAAACTCCATATTTGAAGTGTCTTGTGGCAATTTACAGGTATATGTTGATCCCGATAAAGTGCATCCTATATTCATTGCCCCCCTCTGAAATCATCAAAAGAAGTACTCCGTTTCCTTGAACAAATCAAATGGCATGGTCGCCATCTACATTGGCTTTCCCATTTAACTATTCCCCTCACGTGCTTAACTATAGTAGCTCCTCATGAGTTCTAGTGGACCGATAAATGTCAAACCAATTTTCTTCACCTAAAGAACTTATTGAGGCTAGCACCTATCCTCCAAGCACTCCAATGGGATTTCCCATTTCATGTTTTTATCAACGCCTCTGACATTTCTATTGGTACTATCTTCATGGAATTACAGGAAAAGTGGTATCATCTAATCTATTATGCTAGCTAGCAACCAGAACGAGGTCGAACAAGAATCTTTGAGCTACGTAATTCGCCATCCAAAAATTAGCTCCTAAAGATCTTGTATTGCAACACATTTGATTAGGGGTTTTTCTTTTTTGTAATTTATAAATAACTAATATTCAAATACACACACACACACACACATATATATATATATATATATATATATATATATATATATATATATATATATATATATATATATATATATATATATATACGAGTTCCCTCAATTTCCTACTCTACTTAGTTTCACTCTCATTTCTTAATTAAAGTAGAGTTGGACACAAAGAAAATGTCTTGTATCTACAATGAAACATTTAGATTTAATTCTACCACTTTGAATGGAGTTACCCACCTGGTCCATAGTTTCGGTAGGAACCAACAATATTTGCTATCATATGCCAACACCAGGTCACCTTCCTTTATTGTGTACGTTCTCAATTTCTTTTCATGTTTATCTTTCTATTTTTTCTAGATTGCTTCGAGGCTCTCTTGAGCTAACAATATTTTCTCTTCTAACGTGACTAATTGGGTGTATCTTTCTTTCAATGACTTTTCCTCTCCCAACCTAGATTCAATGGATGCCCTCAATGTCAAAACTTCTTTCTCTATTGGAAAGATCGCTTCTTCTCCAAATACCTATGTGAACATGGTACATTTCGTTGTAACTTAATAAGAAATTTGGTATGCCCATAAAGCATTTAGAAGTTGTTCATACTAGTCTCTCCTATGAGCAACCATTGTCTTTGCCAAGATTTGTTAACGTATGTTATTGGTGACCTCAACCTGACCCTTCGCTCTTGGATAATATGGCATCATTTTTCTATGCTTGATTTTGTACAAATCCATCACTTCCTCAACTAGTTCATTGATAAAATGTGAGCCTCTATTGCTCACTATCTCTAAAGGACATCTGAACTGGGTAATTATTTGCTCAAACAAAAACTCTGCTACATCAATGGCCCCATCAATTTTAAGAGCTTTTCCTTCTACCCATTTTGTAAGGTAGTCCATGCATACCAAGATATATGAATTTGATCTATGTCTTGAGGTGGATGAATGGTAACAAAAAAGTCAATTCTCCACTTCTCGAAAGGTTTTGAAGCCAAATTGGGCATAAGAGGAGCTGCATGTGTTATTGTAGGTTTTCCCATTGTTAACCTCTCTTTTCTCGAGTCCAGTTAGGGATAGGAGTAGGTCAACGGAGGGTTCTTGGGTGGGATGATTTAGAATACTCTTAGTCTCTCTATTATCACTCTATATCCAAATATAGGAAGTCAGTGGCTATCCTAGTTAACTTTACTCTATGCTAAAGACTTTGTAGTTTGGATTGATGACTTGTTGTTGCCGCCTGGAGTTGAGAAACCTTTGTAGATAGTCAACCATTTTTCTCTTGGAAGGCCTCAACAGTATGATGTAGAAGCTCCTTGTCTTGCATGAACTAATTCAACTTAAAGTCAGCCTCATAGAGAGTAGCCTTCTGAACTATAGTTTCATCCTCTAAATCTTGTATGTGTTTAAGATGTTGAGTATTGGCCTCTTGGAGATTGGTGGCTTTCTTTTTAGCGAGCTCTTTTTCTTTCATCAATTCTTCAAAAAAGCTTTTGAAATAAGCCATCTACTTTGATTCCTAGTGCAAAGTTTTTGGAAGCGGGTAAGAATCTGCTTCTCGGGCAGTCGAATCAGTCTAGAGTTTGTAAAGATGATGCTGCAATCGATAGTTGTCATGCTGGAGGGTGGCACATGATTGATGGTATTGTTCCATTTCATCCCAATCAGATCCTACATATGCACAAGCTAGGTGCTAGAACGGGAAAATTCATGAAGGCCACATTAACGGTTAACACCAAATGACAAAAACTTTTCTTGGGGGCAAGAATTGGAGGAAGATATGGAATGTCAGGGTAATGTGCCGCATTCGAGGGATGATCAGGGGAGGATGCGGGTGACCAGTGGACACTTTTCTTTTTTTTTTTATAAAGGAAGTTCGGCCTTAGCCTACTCTCCCGGACTTGAATTAAATAAAGGAAAAATACAAAAGAAGGGGACTAGTGCCCACGGGACCCCCCCAATCCCACAGAGCGGGGGAAGATTTTACAGAGTGTAGCTGGCTTTACAAGAAAAAGGTTAATCACCCACAAGCGGGGCCCACATGGGTAAAGTGTGTTCTTGATCAAAAGGAATACTTGATGACTCCTAAAAAAAGGGGGTGTTTCTTACAATTAGCAATCCTTTTGCCAAGGAGGAACAGTGAATACTCAATTGACTAGAGCTTCGAGCGTTCCGGAGAGTTGCGAAGCGACCACTTTCTTCTCCCAGCAGAGCTTCACATGGTTGTTTGGCTGAAGAATAGATTTGGCTTGACATGGTTGTTTGGCACATCAAAAGGTCAACTCGACACTTTCATCATCTAGAAAATAGTACATTCACATGTTTGGGGTCCTACAAAGACCACATCTATGGGCAATTGGAGGTTTTATGTTACTTTCATTGATGACCATACATGAAACACATGGGTATATTTCATCAAAGAGAAGAGTGAGGTGTTCAATCACTTCTAGAATTTTAAGGCTATGGTGGAAAAGCAGACATGAAAGTATTTTCAAAAGTCATAGAATTTGATGTCAATTTTCATGTACATACACACCACAATAGAATGGCATTGCTGAATGCAAAAAGAGACATATTGCAGAAATAACAATAGCCTTGATGGCTGAGAAGAAATTGTTATTGGGCAAATGCTATGCACATTGTTGTCATGTCTACACCCCCTCATTGGATGCATTTGATTAGTCTGAGCCTATTGCAAGCTCACTTCGTATTCTTCTATACCAACAAGATCCCTATCCTCATCCAAGTACATACCAAGTTCTACAGGTCATGCATAAATGTTCTTATTTGCCTATGATTAGCTATCTCACATAGATCTAGAACTTTTGCTTTATCATATTGATGGTCACTTTCCTTAGGTGCCCTATTTTTGTTAAGGAAAAATCATAAACAAGAATATCTACATCATCCATTTTAAGAGTTAATGTACTCCGAATATTCTTTTTCTTTTTTGAGCCTGTTCATTTAGTATCACATACTATTTGTAAGGTACATTTACCTTTGGATGCATACCATGTGAGCCTATTTTTTCATCCTTGGGCATACATAAATGTTCCTTTCAAGTGTATGAATGAAGCTTTGATAATCCTTGTTCTAGGAGTAATAGTTGGAAAATGCACCCAAAATTCATCTCCAAAATAGTCATTTCCCATCCATCGGGCGTGGTTTAATGGATGTGCCTTGTACTCCTGGGCAGATGGCCAAGGTTCAGGTCCCACCCGGGGCTGGATGCCTCGAAGTTCCCAAAGATGGGTGCCTCTACCTTATGAGTTCGAGTGTGTGTCTTTCCGAATTCATTGTACTCTAAAAAGAAAAGACATTTCCCCACATTTTGGTAAAATTTGGTCTAGATGCTTGTTCTTTTATTAACTTTTTTTCTATTCATAATCTAAATTATCGTGCCTCATTATGTTCCCAAAAAGGATTAATAATTAAAACATTTGAAATGGCATTTCTTTGTAGCGCTCATAATCCTCATTTTGAGAATCAAATATGCTCATATTCTTATATCTTAAAATAAAAACATAATTTGTCAAATTTGAATATACTATTTGACACAAAATGCTTAAAAACCCCAAGATCGACTACTCACTTACTTGATTTGGATACCTGTAGTTATAGATATGAGTGGTCAAAATTTTGGGAATATGAGCATATTTGAGTCTCTAAATGAGGATTTTGATCCCTACAAAGAAATGCCATTGAGAATGTTTTAATAACTAATCCTTTTTGGGAACATAATGTGTCATGATAATTCTAATCAACTACTCACGTGCTTGATTTGGATACTTGTGGTTATAGAAATGAGTTATTAAAAACCCCAAGATTGACTACTCACTTGCTTGATTTAGATACTTATAGTTACAGATATGAGTGGTCAAAGTTATGGAAAAGGTCAGACTTTTATACTGGGCATCAAATTTATGCATAAAGTCGATGCCAAGTATAAAGATTCACTTTCTTCATAGCTTTGAGCGGTCATATCTACAACTATACACATCCAAATCAAGCACTTTGTAGTCAAGCACTCATATCTCTAGATATTCAAGAACTTTGTTGGACTAGGGACTTCAAATAGGAAGGTAATTCTCAAGACCTAATGGAAGGGCTCCATAATTATACTCACAGCCTACACAATATTACTATATGTAGGTTAGGCATTGAGTTCTTCCATAGAAGCTATGAATTTCAACAAGAAGTCAATCTAAAGCATTGGCTTCTTTTGAAAAAGGTCCCTTTTTATGAACAATTGGATGCCATGCATCCACTTCTTGGATAGTTTTTTATTCAATAAAATAGGGTCTTTTTGAGAAGAATTCGATGCATGGCATCGACATCCAGCATAAAGTCAATGCTTGACATCGACCTTCAGCTTAAAATTAATGTCAAAATCATGCTTTTATGAAAAAGATCCTCCATTTACAAGGAACACAATACAAAAAAATATCTCAAACACCAAAAAGCCTTATTATCATTCTTTCCCCTTTATCTTCATAAAAAAGCATTCATTCTTGGTTAAAAGACAAGTCAATGCTTCACATATCATAGCAATAAATCCTAGCAATTTTTTAACGTACTTGATCCCTCACATCGAGGCTTATATTTCAAAATAATGACACCTCATAACTTAAGAGCTCGCTTGGGTTTGAATGGTGATTGATGAACATATGAGTAATAAGACAATTCAATTTATTGACATGTGAACGAAACAAATATGAGAAAATCCAAATATCCATTTTTTACTATTCTAATTGACAATGACATAAGATCAAAATGTACACACGTATTCCTTTAGAAGTAAAAATAACTCTAGATGAATACACATAATGAGTTTGTGGGGATACTTCATCACCCATAAACTAGAGTTTTTGCAATGTGTTTGTAGGGATATCTCCTCACTAGTTGGTTAGACTTGAAGATGCACAAGAATCACTAGAATCAATGGTACAGACCACCTACACATGGGTAATGGAAACTTCTAAAAACATTTAGAAGCAAAGGCAAGCAGTTCAATGTCAAGGGTTTGGAGGGTTAATGCAACTTTCACATAGAAGCATAGTTGGGAAAACTAATATCAATCTTCGCCATCATAAGGTGTTTATGAGACATGACCTCTTGGCCACATCTCTCTCTCTTGCCACGGGACTTGGAGAATAAACCACTTTACACAAAATTTACATTAACTTTAATCTCATTAAGAAGCACTTCTCTATATGAAGTTTTCTTCCGCTTTAACAAGTCTGCTTTAGAATTAGACTTCAATCTCTACATATGACTTCAATTTTAATCATTCAAATGATGCATACACATTTGTGCTACCTTTGTGCAATCATGATGATAATTAGTTCTTAAAAAGAATAATTAGATATTTAATTTGATCATTTAGATTAAATATATGTCACAAAGTGCCTTCCAAAACTGGCGACTTCGACATGGTCAACTTCATAAGCTGATTTCTCTCAAACTATAACCCATTTTGCTAAATACTTTTAGCTAAAGCTTCCTTATCTTCTAAATTAAATTTCTAATGCTCAAACATCAAAAACTTTACATTGACCACTGAGATCCAAGTAAATCTTTGAGCAACAAAATGTGCAATTCTGAGAACTTCACTTCCAGAATTCTACATATGAAAGTTCCTACTTGTCATACACACAACTTGAAGAGAATTAGATCATCAAACTTTGGTCATAGCTTGATTAGCTTCTGAATTAAATGTGTACAACAGATTTCTTGATCCACATGATCAGACTTAGAGAATTCTAAGATAGACCAGTCACTAATCTCACAAGAAGACTCTCTACACATCTATATCTAAAGAACTTGAATTCTATTTACTATATTCTGATCTCTACTTCATTTCCTATAGGTCTCACGACTAAACATGAGTGTATATATACATATGAGTATGAACACATGATTATATCAAAGTATTTTGAAGCATTTTCCAAAACTAATGTACATAAGTATGTAGAACATCTCTTCTTGAATCTTCACTTGACTTCATGCTTTAAGCTTAACTCTTTTCTTTATTTCTTCACTCCTAAGCTTCATGTAATCATCAATTGGTGATTTTCTTGCTCCAAAAGCTCCCTGTCAATCATCAATTGTGATTACCTGAATCTTTTTTATGCCTACCATCTCTTTAAACCTTTGTAACTTGGGTCCATCCAAGCTTTCTGTTAACATATCTGCCACTTGCTCTTTTGTTGGTGTATACATGAATTCAACTTCTTTATCAAGCACATTTTCTCTTAAGAAATGATATTGAATATCTATGTGTTTAGTTCTAGCATGAAAAACAAGATTAGCTGCTAAATACAATCAACTCATGTTATCTCCAAATATGATTGGAATACTCTAATCAATTCCTAGAATTTTCAACAAAGTCTTCAACCAAATTACTTCTTTTGTAGCTTCCACCATTCCTTTGTACTCAGCTTGTGTGGATGACAAAGCAATTGTATGTTGCTTCTTTGAACACCAAGAAATTAGTTTATCTCCAACATAACATAGATAACCATGAGTACATCTTCTATCATCTGAATTACTTGCCCAATTTGCATCACTAAACACTTTAATTCTAGTATTAGAAGTGAATCCATAATACAAACCTTCATTGAGAGTCCCTTTGATATATCTTAGTACTCTTTGTGCTGCAATCCAATGAGTTTGCTTTGGGAAATGCATAAATTGTGATAAGACACCAACTGCATATGAAAGATTTGGTCTTGTAAAGGTAGCATAGATTAAACTACCTACCAAACTCTGATGTGTCTTCATGTCCTTGAACTCTTTTCCTCCATACCTACTCAATTTGTAATTGATCTCTAGAGGTGTGGTTGAAGGCTTACAATTCTCCATATTAAATTCATCAAAAGATTCTTCAAATATCTTCCTTGTGTAACATATACTCCATGTTGAGTATACATAATCTCCATTCCTAGGAAATAAGACAAATTTCCCAAATCACTTATCTTGAATTCCTTTTCCATTTGCTTCTTGAGCTCCTTGATTCCTTGAGCATCTATACATGTGATAATAATTCGTCAGCATAAATGCAAACATAAATGTATCCATCTTCATTTGCTTTCACTAGCAAACTACTATCTGCCTTTGAAGCTTGGTATCCAAGTTCATTCAAGAACTTGACAAGTCTATAATTCCATGCCCTTAGAGCTTGCTTCAAGCCATACAAAGCTCTCTTGAGCTTACAAACATAATCTGATCCATTTGACTCTTTGAAACCCTCTAGTTGCTCCATGTACACTTCATCTACAATATATCCATTTAAAAATGCACTCTTTACATCTAATTGAGATAACTTCCAACCTTTACATGAAGCAATAGCAATTAGAGTTCTGATTGTAGACATCTTAGCCACTAGACTAAAGGTTTCATCATATTCCACTCCACATGTTTGGGCATATCCTTTGACCACAAGTCTAGCCTTGTATCTAGACATTTTTCCATCTGCAAACCTCTTTGTCTTATACACCCACTTGCATCCAATTACCTTTTGATTTCTTCATCATATGTTGCTACACTCCTTGAAGTCTCTTCTTCATTTTGTTTTGGATCAAACCTTGGACTATCTTCATCATTATCGTGCATTTCATTTCTATAAACATCATCATCATTATCTCCTTCATATACCTTCATCTTTGACTTTTTTTTTTCCTTTTGATTTCTTCAAGATCTATGCATATATTGTTTGACCCTATAAACTATGTGCTTTGCTCATCGAATGTGACATCTCTTGAAACAAGAAATTGTTTTGTGGATGGATTCCACAACCTATATCCGATCTATCTATCATCATACCCAATGAACACATACTTTTCTGCTTTAGGTTCTAGCTTATGCCTGAATTGATATAGAACATAAGAATATGCCAAACATCCAAATATTTGCAATGATCAAGAGTAGGTTTCTTACCCCATCATGCTTCATAAGGAGCATTCCCTGCAAAGCTTTGCAAGGCAACCTATTCACAAGATAAGTTGCAGTATTAATTGGTTCTACCCGCATATAGTTAGGGCACTTCTTCTCCTTCATCATTGATCTTGCAAACTCTATAAGAGTTCTATTTCTTCTTTCTGCAACTCCATTTTGTTGTGGGGAGTACCTCCAAGTCACTTCTATTTTTATACGTGACTTCCACATATAATCATCGAATTCCTTAGAAAAATATTCTCCCCCTCCATCTGATCTCAATATCTTAAGCTTTTGTCCTGTAATTCTTTCTATATAAGCATGGTAGTGTTTAAATGTCTCCAACACTTCAGATTTATCCTTGATTACATACAAAGTAATCCACGTGGTTGCATCATTAACAAACAACACATAATACCTTGATCCATTTATGTTATAGTCCTTTGAAGGACCCCACACATCTATATGAACCATTTCAAGTATATTTGAATACATGTATCCTTGCTTGTTGTATGATTTCTTGTGAGCTTTACCTAGTTGACAAGCCTCAAATTTTTATACCATATGTTGAAAAATATTTGGTAGACCAAGCACTACACCATTCTTTGTCATCTCTTTTATCCCTCTTTCATTGAAATGTCCTAACCTTTTATGCCATAGGTCCAATTCAGACATCTTTTGACTTCCATAAGTAAATAATGCATGTCCCACATTACCTTGGACTTTGAGAGTGAGTAACCTTCCTTCCTTTTTCCCTGTAACAATGTTTTTATATCCTTGAATTGGATCTTCAACATAAACACCATCATTTGTGAATCTGTCCCTTCTCAACAATTTTCCCTACACTTATTACATTTTTAGGAATTGTTGGAACATAAAGTACCTTGCTTAGAAGTGTGCTTCCACTCTTTTTCTTCACTGATGCGATGCTTTCAACTTTGTGTTTGGTGTTGTCTCCTGTTTGGACTGTATGTCCATTCACTTTGGCTTCCATATCAATCATTAAGGAAATATTTCCACTCAGATGATTGCTACATCTTGATTCAATATAAAACACCATTTGATCTTCATTAAGTGCTTCATGTGTTGCATTCAAGATGAGAGTCAAGTCTTCTTTATGATCTGAAGCATAATTGTAATAAGTGTTGTTGTAGGACTCAGTTTGGAAACTCCTGCCACCTCCTCTAGCAAATGAAGTCCTACCACCTCTTGCTCTGAAATCACCTCTTTGATTTCTACCTCCTCTTCCTCTAGGACTGAAATTCTAATTATGACTTGCACCATTTTTCTTATTATACCAGCAATCATTTGCCAAATGATTTGTTCTTTCACAAATCCAACAAGCTAAATTAGCATTTTCTTTATTCATACCTTCTCTAACTTTACCTCTCAAATTCATCTTTCCTTTTATGAAGTTCACTTGACTTGAAGATCCTTGTCATCATTTGATTGCTTGCCTTTAGAATCCTTCTTCTTCTCTTTTGAATACATTGTTTGACTTGAGCTTCTGTCATTCTCTCCTTTAATGTCCTGCTTAATTGTTAGCATATGTCCTAGCAATTGATTAAGATAAGGAGTAAAATGATCTAATGATAATTTTGTAGACAGTATAAAAGTCTTCCACTTTTCATCTCCTCTTAGACCTGTGAGTATTTTCCTTACCAACTTGTCTTCTTCAATATCTTCATCTACTGCTCCCAAACTATGTGCAATGTCCTTCATCTTTGTAACATAATCAGAGATTGACTGAGAATCTTTCTTCTTGAAAGTTGTAAAGTCAGCCCATAATGAAGCCTTCCTCAATTTGGTTGTGTTTTGAAAGTTTTCTTCCAAGGCATTCCATACATCTGCTGCAGTTTCTAATCCTCTAATGTATGGTAAAAGATAATCATTTACAGCCATGTAAATGATGCTCCTAGCTTGAGCATCTTTCTTCATCCAATTCTTCAAATCTGCAAGTTCTTCTGTTGTTGGAGTGCTTGGATCCTTAAACTTTGGCTTTTCTTCTTCTCTTGTAATGAATGCCATCAAATATTTGCTCATGAGGTGCACCTCCATCCTCATAGAGCATGCAAGATAGTTCTCTCTATCTAGCTTGTCAATTTGCAAGCTTTCTCCCCTCTCTTGACTTTTGTATCTACAATTACTAAGATTTATGAAGATATATTGTACCTTTCATATGGAGATTTAATCCTTCTTGACCCTCTAGACTCTAGTTTTGTACTTCTTCACGTTTCCTTCAAGACTTTAACCTCTGCACATTCAATTCACAAGATCTTTGATGTCTGCAACAGTTGGGGTTCTCCTTGCTTCTTCTTCACCTTGATTTGACCTCTCTGCTTTGATACCACTGCTAGAGACCTTTAATTCTCCAAAAATCTGATCTATCTTGATTTAAGAGCTCCTCTATATCAAGCATAAACCAAACTTTACATTAACTTTCAAGTTCATTAAGAAATACTTCTCTATATGAAGTTTTCTTCAGCTTCAACAAGTGAGCTTCAAAAACAGACTTCAATTTCAGCATATGACTTCAATTTTAATCATTCAAATGATGCATCCACATTCGTGGTACCTTTGTGCAATCATGATGATCATTAATTCTTCAAAAGAATCATTAGATTAATTTGATCACTTATATTAAATATATGTCACAAACTACCTTCCAAAAATGACGACTTTGACATGGTCAACTTCAAAAGCTGATCTCTCTCAAAGTATAACCCATTTTGCTAAATACTTTTAGCCAAATTTTCCTTATCTTCTAGCTTAAATTTTGAATGCTGCAACATAAAAAAATACACTGAACATTGAGATCCAAGCAAATCTTTGAGCAGCAAAATGCACGATTCTAAGAACTTCACTTGCAGACTTCTACATATGAATGTTCCTACTTGTCATACACACAACGTGACGATAATTAGATCATCAAAATTTGTTCATATCTTGATTAGCTTCTGAATAAGATGGGTACAAAAGATTTCCTAATCCATATGATCAATTCTAAGATAGACTAGTCGCTAATCTCACAAGAAGACTCTCTGCACATCTATATCTAAAGAGCTTGAATTCTATTGAATATATTCTCATCTCTACTTCATTTCCTATCCGTGTCACGACTATACACGAGTGTATATATACATAAGAGTATGAACTTGTCATTATATCAAAGTATTTTGAAGTATTTTCCAAAACTAATGTACATAAGTTTGTAGAGCATCTCTTCCACAATCTTCACATGACTTCATGCTTTAAGCTTATTTCTTCACTCCTAAGCTTCATGTAATCATCAATTGGTGATTGACTTGCTCCAACATTTTCTTGCAAATTGCATTGCCCATGGCTCCTTCTCTATTAAAAATTTCATAAATTTGTTTCCATCAATTGGAGGCCCTTTAAGTCTTGACCCACATGTCACAGTCCTTGTCAACATTAAAGAAATGGAAAAGTAATGATACCATCGAGTCGTTGTTTGCTTTCCTTCTTCCCAAAAATTATTGTTTTTTTATCTAAGAAAACATTCCATCAGTACACAACCTTTTTCATTTTCATATTCATTCCTATCATTTGACATGATTAAGCAGTAACTAGGATATTATGATATTTTCTTCTTCTCTAGCACATCTTGCCATCATTGTAATCGTCTCATTGATTTTGATCTTTCATTTGGATTAATAGATACCAAAGGATCATGCATGATGATATGCATTTTCGGGATGCATTTTCTCTCAATATATGAAGTCAATTAAATCTCTTCTATTTCATTTTTTGTTCATGGTCTTGTTTTTGGCATAATCGGCCATTATGTCTAATACACATATATGACTTTATATTTTAGGAATAGATAAATTAGATGTTCCTTGTTTGATTCAGTGTTATTTTTTACATAAAGGTCTTGACACCATGGAAAACTCATCCTCCGATAGATGTATTCTAATTCTTTTCTTAAAATGGTATGACATTATGTTTTATGTGGGTCTAAAAATAGAACGAATTGCTTGTTGATTTCCATTTTCATGAGATCATATAGTTTTTATAATCTAGAATGTTTTTATAGTTCTAGTTGGAACTCCTAGTGTAGAATATAACATGTTTTCATAACCAAAAATTTGAATGGATATTGAAGGAAATTATTATAAAAGGAAAATCATATGATTTTTATGCCCTAGTTAAAATGTATGTTATCATATCTATGAAACAATTGAAAATGGGCCATTTATTCCTTCTTTTTAGCATATTTTTGTAATTTTAAAAAGAGAACATGTCTTTGTTCTCGTTTGCTATGACTCAGTGTTAAGTGTAGAATCTCAAGTTTTGAGTGGATGATATGCATCACCAAGCAATAGTTCCAACTCAAATCGATGAAGTGGAAGATTGCATGGAAAGTCAAGTCCAGCAGATTCATCAAATACATCGAAGAAAGGTAAAGAAAAGCTTTTTGTTGATAGTAAAACATCTACATGTTTTGAAGACATTCATGGAGATTTAAGCAGTTCCAAAAAGATCCTTGATGAAGAACTTGGAATGCCCTCTGTGAAGACTCTAGGAGTAAGAAAGGCACATGCAGATGATACAAGGAGAAGTGACCCAGGAACAAGAAGATCTAAGAGGGATGCAAAATTTAGTGCAACAATTAATGTTTGATAGTTACATGGCTTGTCATTGTGCCTACATGACCAAGGTGATACAAGATCATGTACCTTCTTGTTTTGAAGATGCAATTGGAAATATAGATTGGAAAAAAGCTATGGATGAGGAGATGGATGCACTTTATGGAAACAAAACATGGAGGTTGGTTCCATTGCCACAAGGAAAGAAACCCATAGGCTAACAAAAGGATATGCACATAAATATGGCATTAGTTATGAGGAAACATTTAGCCCTATAGCAAAAATCTCTATTGTCAAAACACTTGTTGCATTAGCTACAACAAAAGGATGCTTTCATACATGGTGAGTTATAGGAAAAATTACACATGGACCAGCTACAAGGATATGAAGATCCAAAGCACCCAAAATATGTTTGCAGGTTGCAAAAGGCTTTGTATGGACTTAAACAAGCCCCTTTTGCTTGGTATGCAAGGATTGGTGACTACCTAACCACCATTAGGACTTGTAATTGTGAGATATATTTAGATGCTCTAAATTAGGACCATCCCAAGAAGATGCATTTAGATGCTCTAAGGCACACTCTACATTATGTGAGTGCTACTTTGGATTATGCATTCTTTTATGAAGCTAGTCTAGATTTGTAGGTACAGGGATACACCGATGCACATTGGGTTGGTAGTATTCTAGATAGAAGATCTACTAGTGGCTTTCTATTCTCACTTCGAAGTGCTGCCATTACATGGAGTACCAAGAAGCAACCCACTATTGCTTTGTCAAGTAGAGAGGCTGAGTATAGAGATGCTGCAATGGTCACATGTGAAGCATCCTTGTTAGAGATGCTACTTGCAGATTTTGATGTGGAAGTGCAAAATCCTATCATCTATGATCTATTGTGATAACCTTAGCAGCATATAGTTAGCACCTATTTTTCATGCTAGAACAAAGCATATCAAAGTGCATTATCATTTCATCAGGGAGAAGGTATTAGCAGGTGATACTGATCTTGTTTATGTGAGCATAGATGAGCACCTTATTGATATTTTCACTAAAGCACTTGGAGCTGAGAAGTTGAAGACATTTTGGAAGATGCTTGGATTACAAGACATGACATTGAGCTTGAGGGGGAGTGTTGAGATATCAAGCTCAAGATGTGATGATCTAGGATGACACATATCATTTTTCATTTCTCTAACATGTATAGTGGTCACACCGGTATACGTCAAGGATACTTCATTGCGCTTTACTAGATTTATCTACCGAGAGTGATGGAACATTTGTTTCTTACTAGTTCACTCATTCACGGACATTAGGATTTTCCTTATGTATTGTTCTTTATATATTGCACTAGTTGTATTGTTGTCTTAGTTCATTCTTTTACATTCCTTTTATGTAATAGAATAATAAGAAGAAGACGATTATTCTTCCCTGCCTTAGCTTGTGTGTGTGCTCCTCTTTGATTGTCAGAGTATGTGTGTGAGCTCTCTTCCTTATCTCCTTCCTCGTCACAATATGCACATCCATAATATACATACAGGTTTGGTCTAGCACCATGGATTAAGCAGCACACTTTGAGAACACTTGCTCAAAGCACATCAAGGGTTAAGTACCTAGAACTCATTTCAATATAAGGGACCATAGTAGCACCATACTAGGATCATTTATCTCTAAAAATATTAACATGTGTTTTCCTTGTCTTAATAGATTTTAATAATTTCTTCAATGTGAAGCATCTAGGAAGCACTAGGCACTTGTCAAGAACCCATCGATTTATGTACCATATTAGTAGAGAGCGACCATCTAGACCCACCTCTAGATTTTAGAGAAGAGCTCGATGTGATCCCTATTGAGGATCCACCCACAAACATGATAGCAAAATCCCATATGAAGTCCCATTCATTACAAGGGTTCGTAGGATGCTTTGGTGATGCTCATTATATCTAAAAAGCAAAGCATGATTTTAACCATAGATGGAGTGGCGGCAAATATTTTTTGCAAGACTTTGAAGGTTTGCAAAACTGAGAGGAACTCAAGCCTCTCTAGGACAAAGATGGACTAGACAATTACTTTAGTGCACCCTTTCCCAAGATTGATACTCATCGACATTATTATATGATCAAACCCTACAATTGAGACAGGATAGAGATGTATTGAGTGTACTCATGGTACCATCTTTACTCATAGGTCAAACACCTAAGAAATTTAGATTGACACATAATTTTTTCAGATACGATTTCAAAATGCATGGCACTCATATACCCTCAGACAAGGAAACCATAATGCTAGAGGAAATGAAGAAAAGTGATATCCAAAAGCCCGCTTAGATATCCATAATTACACAAATCACTCCACTGCACTTAGGATATGTATGTAGCACTATGATTTTCCGAGGCATGATAGATTTACCCAACCCCATAAGCACATTTGTCTTAGCTTGTATTTGGAATAAACAAATAGTATGTTGGATTTATCACATTGGATTATCGATCAGTTCTACGCATGAAAAAAATAGTTCATTTGATTTTGAAACTACTATTGAATTTCAAGATTTTAAATTCCTATATAAACATTTCATCTCCCAAGAATAAAAACGACAAGGTTACCCATCATCACAAACAAATCAGGACGAAGAGATTGAGAAAGAAGAGTAACCAAATAACCCTCCACGCAGTGAAGTTATTCGAGTATTATTTACCATCATTGAAGAAGTTCATGCCTACCAAAAATACAATGAAGAAAGAAGATGTGCTTTATTGGAGCAAGACCTACAATGTTAAGAATTTGATGCAGCTTTCATATCCACAATCCAAGTACTTGCAGATGTTGTAGGTGTGGTAGAGACCTTATGTCATCTCAAAAATTGCCCCACCACTCCATACGACCCATGCACACCTCTCACCATCCAACACCTAGTTTAAACCATTTACCTTCCTAGAACCCTCAAAGATTTCCAATATTCCATCCTCAATGGATTCATCCTCTAACCTATCCCATATTTAAACCTTTCCCCCTTCAAACCCCACCCTGATTCCTTCTCACCTCAAAAGAAATATCCCATGCTTTCTAAGCCATTTTCAACTCCCAACCACCTATTATCTCCTAAAACCCATTCCCACCCCACCACATGTTACCAGCAATGCCTTCCATGCTTCAAATTCATGAATCTTTCCATACATACTTCATGCTTCCCTACCTAATCCATTTGCGGGATATGCCTTTTGAGCACCCATATATTCTACTATGGGACCCTATAGTAACCCTTTTATCACAAAAATATAGACTCCACTATTCACTACACCTAAAAGCAATATTTTAGTGTCTTCACATGTACCCATGCACACTGTCCTCACAATGACCACATCACAATCACATATTCTAGAGTCAATGGGCATTCCCCGCCCCCCCCCCCCCCCCCCCCCCCCCATCCGCTCCTAGTCCCCCTCTCCTAACTTCGTGTATACAACCCTCTCCACACCCCCAACAAGTTTCTTAACGTTCCCCACCTCAATCCCCTTCCACTTTGCACAACGCATCCCCTGTCCACATTCATTCATGCAAACCCTATATACATCTCCACTACTATAGAGAATGTGATCAATCAAATGTTTAGTTAAATAGGCACTTTTTAGTGGTTAGAGAAGAAAATACGACTTCAAACATAGAGTGCAGCTTGAAACGACACTTGAACTAATAATGGGGAAGCATTCAGCCCATCTTGATTTTAGAGTGTACCTTTGGAGCACATGAAGATTTTTCTCAAAGATTGAACCACATTATCGGGAGCTCATAATGTGTTTACAAAGGAGTTTAATGCATTGAAAGTAGCTCCATGCCCTTTTAAGGCCATGAAATCTCGCAAAGCTTGAACAACTTTGAGGCCAAGTGGCAATGAAAGTACACAATTATGATCTCACGGTGCATTTGAATCATAATCACCCGAATTCACCACAAGAAAGGTTAGATCCATAAGAAGTGGTTCCTATCCCATAGAACCATAGTTTATTTCTTGAGATTAATAGTAGATTGAGATTCTCTTCATTCATTTCAACATGGCATGAGAGCATAGGATATTTATTTAAGTTTGAACTATTAGAGCATGGTTTTACTCTTGTTGATTAATATGTGATTAATAGTAGACTGAGATTCTCTTCATTCATAGTTTAGTTACTATGTGATTAATAGTAGATTGAGATTCTCTTTATTCATTTCAACATGGCATGAGAACGTAGGATATTTATTTAAGTTTCAACTATTAGAGTTCATGGTTTTACTCTTGTTCTTCATTTTCTTTTCCCTCCCTACCTCACAATCATTTGTTAGCATACTCGTTTCCATTATCCAAGTCTCTATCATTATTCTATTATTGTTTGTTTATTTCCCTTCCTTTTGCACAATAAAGTGCTTTTTATCATTTCCATTCAAAATAACGTTCTTATAAATACTATATTTAGTCAATATTCACCATGGACCCATGCAGTTGTGTTGGCAGTAGCCTTGGTACATCAGGATCTACAAGACGTGAAAGTCAAAGAAGGGACAGCACAAGCAAACAGGGCAGTCAAAGAAGATCTGGCAAGTAGGCCAATATTTTTTCAAGACATTAATGCAAATCAGAGAGATGGACATGCAGGGAAGAAGAGCAAGTAGGGAGCTTGAAGATATGTATGGCAGATCACTAGAAGAAATCCCTACAACAACAGTGATTTTTATCACTAATAATCATTGTAAATCTCATTTCACATTTTTGTAGCTCCATTTTGTGCAAGCCAAGGAGCCCTTGAGCTTGAGGAGCCTTAGAAGTAGTTGCGTACCAATTTTCATAATTTTTAGATCTCGTTTGAACCCCCAAATAAGCCCTGGAACCTAATTTTTAACTAGGCCGGACACTAGGTCTGGACAGGGCCAAAAGCTAGTCAAAAACTATAAAAGGAGCTAGAGAGCTCATTTTTGAGGTTGGATTGTAATTGAAACGAACTTGTAAGAGCTATTGAAAGTAATCTAAAGAACTCCATTGATTCTCTCTCTTTGTCTTGCTGTGTGTGCGCGTGTGTGTATGTGTGTGCATGCTTGTGTGCTTCTCACTCACTCACTTGTGCCGCCACTTGCTCGAGGTCTTCATACCATCCTCACGTCTTCCCGGATTGACATTAAAGGAGGTGCTACTCATCATTGAGCTACACCAAATTTTGGCGCCGTTGCCGGGGATCGAGCTTTGAGGACGAGCGTGTGATGGTAAGACGTAGAGTTGACGCGTTGGAGTTGTAGGTATTTTCTTCACTCTCATCAATTTTCTTTTACTTTCTTCACCATCTTCATCACCATCATCATCATCACCATCTCCCACGTCCATCTCCATCATCGCGAAAATTTCAGTTTTTTGACTATATCCCCATCTCCACCTCATTTCCCTCATTTCACTTGTGAGAGAGAGCGAGAGAGCGAATTTGCATGTGCTGTTTTTTGCATGTTTTGTGAGTATTCTGCAGGTACAGGCCGCATCATCATCCCCAGCACGCTGCGCAGGTACGGAAATCTGTGTAACTGTCTGTGTGTCGCCGAGCTCTGTCAATCGCGACCGACTGAAAAATTGCTCTAATTGCTAAACAAAGTGCATATCCATGACCTACAGGCTAAGGGCTTCCCAAAAATGTGTTTAGTTTTTTGAAATTCCACAGATTTCTGTCAATCGCGATCGCTCTGTCAATCGCGATCGACAAACCACGACGGACAGATCTGTCAATCGCGATCGACATGTCAATCGCGACCGACAGAGTCAACGACCGATTGACCACGACCGACTGACCATACGCGTGACACGTGTCAATCGCGATCGAGTCATCAATCGCGATCGACTCATCAATCGCGACCGACACAGTCAACGACGGTTTGACCACGACGGACAGACCACGACGCCTCTGTCAATCGCGACCGACACGGTCAACGACTGTTTGACCACGATCGACAGACCCTCGCGACCGACCTGTCAATCGCGATCGACTCATCAATCGCGACCGACAGAGTCAACGACGCTTTGACCACGACTGATTGACTTTTCGTAACCCCTGTCAATCGCGACTGACAGCCACGACTGACCTGTCAATCGCGACTGACAGCCACGACGGACCTGTCAATCGCGATCGACACGTCGATCGCGACTGACCTGTCAATCGCGACCGACAGACTTTGCGAACGCGTTAGAAGAGCAAATTAGGTCAAATTTTCAAGGGAAAATTATTGGTCTAAATTGTGATTAAGTGTGGGACAAACATTAGGGTGTGGTATTGCATCGCGAGGCCGTGCCACAAGTTACTCGAATAATCCTGTTTGACTGTTAGCTCGTTTTGAATCCTGATTTAACCCCCTAAACCCTGAACAGTCATAACTTTTTCATATGAAATCCAATTTTTGAGCTCTTGGGCTTGTTGGAAAGCTCGTAGCATACCCAGGGGGATCAAAGCCAGGGGTCTTTAGAATTATTTTCCTAAAAGTCACAAGGCAAATGTGTGTTTGTGTCACATGAATGAAAGTGGTTGGTTCTGTCCTTTGAATATAAGCATTGAGCTAACCGTGGATCTTTTATAGGTCCATTGAGAGCAACTGAGAGCGTACAAAGCAAGGCTTCTTTGCGAGCTTGAGAACCGGGTTCTTGAGCACCATAAAGCAAGGGATCAACAAGTAAGGTTGGATTATTCTCAACTCCCTCTGTCATTTCCTAGCTCAAGCTAAGAACGAGTAGAAGTAGGAGTAAGTCAGGGCGACGATAGGCCACTATCAAGTTGAAGACTACCTAAAAACTCAAGTTCAAGCTAAAAACTTCATCTCTGTACTGTCGACAACATAAAGGAAAGAACCTAACGTGGAACGATCAACCTGAAAGTACGAAGAACATTCAAGTATTCCTGACGACGTAATAGCAGACAAGACTTTAAACACGAGGAATAACTAAAAAGAATCAAGTGACTGGTACCAATTGATCGGCAACGAGGTTGTACTCTGGGCAAAAATTTGGGCTAATCAGTTAGGCATATGAACCTTAGATCAGGACGACACCTAGTAAGAGAGAGACAAAGCCTTAGGTCTTCAGAGGCTAGTGTCAACCACACTGCTAGGTCCTGGGCCCAGCAGTTGAGCCACCACTCAAACTACCCTCGCTCTGAGACCAGTGAATCAGAGATGTCTCAAGGCATGGACAAACCTACGGGAAGTTCAGGAGTGCCCTACTTGTACAGGGTAGAAGGCCCTTACAAAACACAGTTGGAGTACCTGAGGACCAACCGATTAGGTGCTAGCATCTATGAGGACGGCTTAGGAAGATCTGTGGTCCAGATTAAAAACCCTGATCAATCCATTGGACTAGAACACCCAGCTGTCAAGTTTGAAAATGGTGCATACCTGGACAAAGAAGGAACTATATATGTAGTCACTAGTCATCCTGATAGGACAGATGACTTTGGGAATGTAATCTCAGAAGCGGACTTAGGTGACCTGGAACAAGGGAACATGGGTGCGGAACCTAGAACCCCTCGAGGTAAATCAGTTCTCACTAGGATTATCACGCCTGAGTGGATCCCCCAAGATAACAAGTGCATAGATTTGCTTCTCAATCGAGAAACGGACGAAGCCTTCTGGAGGTATAAACCGGATCACCCAACTGACATAGGAACAATCATGATCTATGAGTTTAAGGATCCAGATAGCCCAGGTAGAGTGACCTACTTAGACCACACGTCAGAGAGGATTTTTGTGGTGACAGAAAATGATAGGCATGCTTACACTTGGAAGGGCGAATTCATTTTCCCCCAACCAAGATCAAATGTAGCCTATGGTCACCCTGGAGCTGGAACTTCCCAAGCTCATGGTACGCAAAGAGACAGAAGTAGAGATAGACCAGAAGTAAGTTTTGCCAACCCAGTGGGCAGAGAAAGAACGAGAACAGAGACGAATAGGGTAGAACCTGAGATGCATAGAGCCCACAGGAACCAAAGAAATGCAGATGGATTCCCTCTGCCGAGGCCTAGAGAGCACACAAGAACTTTGAGACCCACCCAGCTAGTTAAGTCCATGAAGAATTACTTTGACGGCACAGGAGATCCCTATGATCATGTGGCAGAGTTCAAGCAAGTCTTGAGAGCTGAACAAGTGGAAGATCTGTTCACACAGTACAATGCCTTTGGTCTAACCCTTAGGAACACGGCACTTACATGGTTTCAGCCATTAGATGAGCGTCAGTTCAGGAGCATAGACCAACTCCTAGAGGCATTCATTGTAGAGTTCTCCAAGAGTGGCATAAGACACAACACCTCCTCACTGATTCACAGCTTCAAGCAAACCCCTCAAGAGACTGTGAGGCTTGCAGGAAGAAGATTTAGACAATATCTTGAAAGGTGCCCTATTTCGGAGCTACCCACATCTGCTAAACAAGTAGCCTTATTCCTTGATGGACTACTGAGTCCAAAATTGAGATCCTACGTGTATCTGAAAGACCCTAGGACCATAGAAGAGTGTGTACGTATATGCATTGACATTGAAGATAACCTAGGAGAAGAGCTAGAGCTGTCCAAAATTTACAAAGATTCAGACAGTGCATCTAGTCACTCTTCCTTGCAATCCACATCAATTGAAGAGCTTGCCGAAAAAGTAGCTCAGAAACTAGGTGTAACTAGCAAACAAATCCCAAGGTTTGCCCCTGTGAAAAGATGCTATACATGCGGTGGTGACCATATGGCGAACGTCTGTCCCATTATGGCTCAACCCCAAGTAAACCCTAGTAGCCAGTACTGCACCATAGAACGGAGATACACCAATCACACCGCACAAGACTGCCCATACAACAAGCAGGCAGTTAGGCAACCCTATCCGCAACCCTACCAACAAGGCCGATACCAGAACCAAAATCCACCACCACAATATGCTAGACCCCAACAAACCTATCAGCAACCATATCAGGCCCAACAGAGACCCCAACCGGTACTAGCTCAACAGCCCCCGAACCCCGCTCACGTGATTCCAGTAAAGTATGCTGTTGCAGAAGAAAACCTGAATAGGGCCATAGTACCAGTAACACCCTTGATCTCTGAAAATGACCCAAGTGATCATAGCTTTGATTCTACCCATGTGGATAGCCCCCAGGCTTACTACATGCAGTCTCCAGAACATGGCGAGTCCTACTATGGTGAAGAGCCGAACGAACCTAGTTGGGAATCAGATTACACGAACGTCATGTATACAAACCCCAATCCTAGGCCTCAATCTAGGCAAGTCAGACCTCCATTCCCAAGAGGGCCGTGCTACAGATGCCAAGGTGATCACCTCATTCGTGATTGTCCCTTACCTCCGCCTACACAAACTCAGTCCGTGACTATCCAAGGCTTTTGCCAAGACTGCGGAAAAGAGCATCTCTTACGAGACTGCCCTAAGAACCCTAATAGCATGCCAAAAATCACCCCTATCAACGTTGTTGGGTTAGTGGTAGACTCCTCAGGAAGTGTCACTTCCACTGCACCCGTACAGGTAGTCACTCGAGCTCAAGCTTTACAGCAAAACCAAGGGGTAGGCAAGGAAAAGAGCCCAGACACTAGCGATACTGAGAGCCAAAATAAAAAGAGAACAAGAGCTTGGAAAGATAGCCGCGAACGCATGAAAAGGCAATGGGCAAAGAAGATGAGTGAACTTGAGGAAAGTCTACGAGAAACCAAGGCTAAAATCATAGAGATCACGTCTCAACCGCACTCTCACACATTCCCACCGCTACCATCCCCATCACCCTCCATCCCTTCACCCTCTAAGACAGCCCACGCAACCCACCCACCACCCCAAACAGGATCAGTATTAGCTGATCCCACTCCTGAAGACATAGACATGATGCTTAAAGCATATCAGGCCAGAATCCAAGAAGGGCCAAATGTTACGGATCATGACAAGTGCTATCCTAGAGCTGACCTAGAGATAGAAAGAACCAAACTGTGCGCGAAAATGGTCGCATTGGCTCAGACTATGTTTGAAGCCAGTCGCCTTTTCAATTACTCAGGCTCAGCTAAAACGCAATTACACTTGGATGGATTCCTAGAGAAGTTAGAGAGGATAATTGCAAGATCTGACAAGGAAGAAAAAAATCAAGACCAAGAAAAAGCAAGCAAAAACAGGAATCATTCCCCATCGGAAGTTTATGCAGCCAATTCCACTAAACCAGACAACTTCCCCTCCTTAGAAAGATTAGAGAGGCTAACTGCACAGCCAGAAGAGGAGCCTATCCCTCAAAAAAAGGAAAGGGCAAGAGAACGGATAAGCCAGCCTCTTCAGGAAGCTCATGTGCCTCCTCAAGGAGCCTATCTTCCTCCCCAGAGGTCACAGGTGCCTCCCTCGAAAGCGTATGCAACCCCACAGGTAACCCACATCCCTTCCCAGAAAGTGTATGAGCCTGTGCGGAAAAGTAATAGCATAAGTAATCCTCCCCAAGAAACTTGTGCTTCAAATATCTATGACAACGAGGAAAGAGCCAACGATAGGATAAGCCCTCCTTCCCAGGTAGCATATGTACCTAATTCTACGGAGCCAGACACTTCTTCTTCTATGAATCGGTTTGCACCAGACTTCCTACGAGAGATTCAAGAAGACAAATGGGATAACGAAAGTGAGGTCGCCCCTCCTTTTGAACTTGTGGACGATGCACACGACCAATTCCCACAAGACATCCCATCCATCTACGGGGAGCATGAGAGTGTTCAGTCTCACGAGAGATTAGACTTTGAGTCTAATTCCATACAAGAGCTACCCCACTTCACAGGCCCATGGGAAGCAAAGTCCACATGTATGAGAGCACCCACAGTCATGGTAAGGAACGGCGACTCAGTCATTCCTAGGAACACAGAGGTAGTGAAGAACACTAACGTGCAGTGTAACCTCAAGTTAGAAGAGCTACTCAAAGTTAGACCTGAATTATGGAAACATGTAGCCAAACAAGTACCAGAGATAGCCAAACCTCGTTCCCGGGTAGGATCCCATAGGACAGTGCCAGAAATTCCCTTGGATAAGATAGGAGATATGTGCGAAGGTGAAGAAGGGAACACCTACCTTCCCATCACCTACCAAGAGTACACCACCAAGGCAATTTTAGACTCAGGTGCAGGAGTTGCGATTGCCACTACTTCCCTTTGGAAGCGTTGGGGCAAGCCAGCACTCAGGCCAACAAGAATGAAATTGCAGATGGCCGATGGTCATATTGAGAGACCCTTAGGATTGCTGGAAGGGATAACTCTCACCACTTGTGGTGTTGAGTTTGAGCATAGCTTTGCTATATGTGACTTCAGCAAAAATCATGCTTATGAGATGATTTTAGGAAGACCATTTATGCGACAGTTGCAAGTGGTACAGGATTGGGGAACCAACTCCTTGTATTTGCAACACTTGGGCGTTACAACCAAAGTCAATCTCAAGGACTATTCTCATAGAGATGTCCCTCCTATCCAGTGGAATCCCATCCATAGAGCCAAAGACGATACAGAATCGGTGCGCTCCATAGGGTCAGGATCCTCATGGATGCATGAAGACACTCACTTATGGATGTGCAAGGTAGCAGTAGAAGAAGAGAAGAGAGAGAAAGCCAGAGAGGTAGGTGCGAAAGAAACCCATAGATCAATCCAAGACTCAGCCTATGCACCTGTAGTTTTTCCAGACGAAGAATTTGAACCTCACGGTTGGGCAGAAATCTTAGCAACAATGGACGTAGCCATCAACGAAGAACAATGGACACCTCACTGTGATGAGGATGGCTATGATATTTCAGTCTTCTCCATAGAGCCAATCATGGGAGAGGCAGTCCTAGAAGAATGCGAACCTAGCCCTGATGCATTTGAGGATGCAAGTGACTCCGATCTAGAGTCAATCATTATGGACCCTCCATTTGCATCAGATGAAGAATACTTCTATGAAGTAGAATTTCAACCCCAGAGGCATGGAGAAGTTACAAATGACGTAAGATTAGCAACACATGTGAGTCCTAAGGAAGAAGGAAAGAAACAAAAGAAGAGAGAGGCCTTACCAGAAGAGGAAGAATCTTTGTTTGAGGTCCCAGAAAATTTTAAGAAGTACGAGATAGATGACAGGAGAGTCATGATAAGAATGCCTAAACGAGAGGCACAAGTAGGAGAGGCCTATGATAACAAAGAAACTACCAAGAAAATAGTTGTGGCCTTAGAAGAAGGAGAGGAGAGATGCACGTATATAGGCCATGACCTGACAGAAGAAGAAGAGTACGAATTGATAGCCTTGCTAAGAGAATACAGAGATGTATTCGCTTGGAGTTACAAGGATTTGAAAGGTGTTGACCCTGAGATATGCTCACACACCATTCCCATGACCTCAGATGCTAAACCCTCTAAGCAAAAGCCTTATACATATAACGATAATTATGCTGCTAAGATCAAGGAAGAGATAGATAGATTGGTTGAAGCTGGATTTATCTACGAAATTGAGCACACCGAATGGGTATCCCCCATCGTAGTGGTGCCCAAGAAGAATGGCAAGCTGCGTGTGTGCATTAACTTGAAAAAGGTTAATGCCGCCACAATTCGAGATAACTATCCGCTTCCCATAACAGAGCATCTCTTAGAAAGAGTGGCAGGCAAGGAAGTGTACAGCTTCCTTGATGGATTTTCGGGCTACAATCAAGTAGCCATAGCTCCAGAGGATCAGCATAAGACAGCCTTTGCCACAGAATGGGGCATTTTTGCTTTTCGAGTAATGCCATTTGGGCTTACCAATGCACCAGCTACCTTCCAGAGGCTGATGTGCCATGTGTTTAAGGAGTTCCTGAGGAAGAGTTTAGAAGTCTATGTCGATGATCTTTGTGCTCATTCCAATGTTAGACAAACTCATATTCCTGAACTCAGACAAATCTTTGACAAATGTAGAGAATATCAAGTCTGCCTAAACCCAGAAAAGTGCGTTTTTATGGTCAGGCAAGGCAAGATTCTAGGACACATAGTGTCAAAGAATGGCATATCTACTGATGAAGAAAAAGTGAGAGCCATAGCAGAGCTACCTAGGCCAAAGAATGTCAAGGAAGTACAAGCTTTCATGGGGCATTGTGGTTATTATCGACGATTTATACACATGTATGCTGTCATTGCAAAGCCCATGTACGGACTTCTGACAAACTTTGAGTGGACGGATGAATGTGAGAATTCCTTCCAAGAACTTAAACGAAGATTATGTTCAGCACCAATCTTGACCTCACCAGATTGGAATAAGCCATTCCATGTTCATGTGGATGCATCCAATTACGCTATTGGATGTGTACTTGCACAACCTACTGGTGAAGGCAATATGGATCTTCCAATTGCCTATGCCAGTAGACAATTGAATGCGGCTGAACGGAATTACACCACTACAGAGCGCGAAGGATTAGGCATGGTATATGCAGTCAAGAAATTTAGACACTATTTGCTTGCAAATAAGTTTAAATTTTTTACTGATCATCAGGCATTGTTATATCTTGTAAACAAGCCATGCAATACAGGAAGATTAGTGAGATGGTTTCTCTTGCTAATGGAATATGATTTTGAGGTTGTGGTAAGGAAAGGGAGGACTCACTTGAGAGCAGATCACCTCTCTAGGCTCACATCGGGAGAAGCCCCACAAGGAGTGTCAGATGACCTTCCTGATGCTTACTTGTTTAATTTGGAAGTTGTACCGCATTGGGCTAAGCCATTGGTACCAGTATTGACATACGGGCCTAATCATCCAGTCGTAAACACACGGAATAGAGAGATCGTAAAAGCCCAAAAGTACCATATCATGGCAGGAAGCATGTACAAGCACACAGATCAAGGGATCTTGGCTTGTTGCGTAGAAGAGGATGAGTACGCTAAATGGTTGCAATTAGCACATGTAGGTGCGTTAGAGCAACACCATTCAAAGCAAAGAACTTTGCAGACTCTAAAGAGATTCGGAGTGCATTGGCCAACTATGGAAGCTGATGTCCAAAAGTTGTGCAAGGAATGCCCAATCTGTTGCACTAAACCACCAGTGGAACATGCCACTCTTTATCAAGTATCCATTGTGCCAGATTGGAGTGAACCTCTGGTATCATTCTTGCGGACAAACACATTCCCCCCAGACATGACTCTAGCTAGGAAAAGGAGTTTAGAACAAGAAGCCCTGGATTATTCACTCATAGGTGATAATCTATATAAGCGCGGTAAGGATGGTTACCTGAGACTGTGTGTCCATGAAAGTGAGTATCTGAAGATCTTAGAAACTGCTCACCAAGGTGTAGCAGGCGGACATTTTGGACCAGATCGGGTAATCAAGGCAATACTATTTGCGGGCTTTTGGTGGCCTACACTTCACATGGATGCACATACCTATGTGAAACGGTGTGATATCTGTCAAAGGACTCAGTATCCTATACGCAAAGATGAGATGCCACTGAAACCTATGATGGGTGGACGTGCATTCTCTAAGTGGGGAATAGACTTCGTAGGTCCTATTAATCCCCCAGCTAAGGGTTCTCATGCGGAATACATCATTGTGGCAACAGATTATCTCACCAAGTGGGTAGAGGTAAAAGCGACAACCAAGAACGATGCTCAAACAACTGCCAAATTCTTGTTTGAGAATGTATTCACGAGATATGGACTACCCATAGAGCTTGTAAGTGATAGAGGCACTCACTTCTTGAATGAAGTTATTGAAAATCTACTCCAAGAATTTTTGGTAATACACAAGAAGTCTGCCCCATATCACCCTCAAGCTAATGGTCAAGCTGAGAGCACTAATAAGATTTTATGCAATGTACTGACGAAATTAGTGAACACTAAACGCTCTGATTGGGACAAACAGCTACACCATGCTGTTTGGGCATACCGAGTGGCCTACAAAACGGTACTCCAAGCCACTCCCTTTCAGATGGTATTCGGTCAAAACGCTGTGTTACCCTTGGACTTCTTGATCCCTACATTGACAGTAGCACGAGAGCACGAATGGACAGGTCATGAGCTCTCCTCTAGGATCTTTGACCTTGAACGATTAGGAGAAACAAGACTGAGAGCCGCTGCAGGGATATATGCAGCCAAGAAGAGACAGAAGGCATACTTTGATGCCCACGTGAGGGATAAAGGCTTGAAAGCAGGAGATCTAGTCTTAGTCTATACACTAAAACAACACGCGAGGAAGCTAGAAAAGAGAGGCTACGGACCTATGATCATCAATAGGATCTCCACGAGCGGAGCAGTACAATTGGCCACATTAGAGGGTGATGTTCTCCCAAATTATATTAGCGGTTGCAGAGTCAAGTTGTATCAGGAACCCCTCACGGAGGAAATGCTCAGTCGACTCAATACTGCTAAGAAACGCAAAGAGGAAGAAAAGCGAGTTCGAGAAGAAGCTCAAGCTGAAGCTTTAGAACGCATCAGAAGAATGAAATTACGAAGGCAAGGTAGAGATCAGCCTGGAGCGAATGACTATGCAGATCAAGGATTTCCTATGGCCATGTGTGAAGTTGCAGGAACAAGCTCGCATAGGATAATTGATAGACGTCCTTTCATAACCATAGATATAGGACAAGGAAAGAGTGCAAGGACCGTAAGAGCCTTGATTGACTCAGGTGCTGCCACTAGCGCTGTTAAGTTGTCTTACTGTCAAGAGTTACAGTTAACTGTCCATCCTGTGGAAGCATACCTCATAGGATTGGGAGGCGTGGAAACCCCTTGCATGGGCGAGGTGGAACTTCCCCTCTACATTCATGATGAGGCAATGACCGTTAAAGTACTAGTGTGTCTAGATGAGGATCTCACTGAACCTCTTGTCCTGGGTCAAGATTGGATTTATGACCAAGCAGTCAATCTAAACCTAAGAAGTGGACTTCTCCAGGTTTGGGTCAATCATAGTCGAGTTACAGTAGAATTAGACAATCAAGCACTCAAGGAACTAGGAAAGGCACAGACTCCTGGTCCTTCCAGGGGTACACATGAAGATGACCATGCTGTTCTTGTCCAAAACTATGTGTTGCAGAGGAATGATGTTTGCAAAAAAGGAGTCAAGAATGCAGCGGAATTCCCTTCTTTTCCAAAGGCTAGAAGGCGGCAGCAACCCAAGGTGGATCAAAGGCAGAAGAAGCAAGGTACTACCTATGTCAGAGATCAAAAGTACCTGTGCAGCAGAACAGCCCAAAAAATAGACCAGGTATGGGTGCGGGAAAGCGAACGACCGGTTGCACCACCGTCAACTACAGGGGCCAAGCCTCTTATTAGTGACCACCAACACAACGCTAATAAGAAGTTTTTCAGAAAATCTTCTGCTAAAGTAAAATCTATTTGGGTGCCCAAGAAGTCGATGAAGGCAAGCCCACAATCAAGACAAATTTGGGTGCCTAAGGCTTGCTTGATGGCACAAGTAGCTACGCTGAGGCCACAACTTAAACAGCATAACGCAGCGACGCATACTGCCGGATTTCGCTCGTTCTCGACACTCATGTACACACCAAAACCCAAGAGCGTACATGTAATCAATTGTAAATGGGTCCCAAAAAGGCCTCATCTGCAAACCACGACATCGAGAAGGCTCTGTAGAGACTCTCCGAAACCGAAAGCAAAGCCCATTCACTGTATTTGGCAGCCTAGGGCCTGTAATAAACCCCCCGACCCCAATGTGTAAATTCAGAACCCACTTACTAACTGCAATAGTTTCCTAGGACAACACAATCACTAACTACACACACTGTCTTCATACACTTACTAACCACTAACTCACCCTCTACCTTAGGTTAATGTTGTAACGGAGACAACAACGGATTTATTTTGTCCATTGCAATGTTAACACTTGGTTCTATATTCTCACAGAACCAATCCGCAAACAGGGCCATGGCAGAAGCAGGTACCAGCTCTCAAGTCGGATCTGGTCCCCAAATCGTGGACATAGAAACACTTCTCCTTGAGCCACGCCTCACTGCAAGACCGCAAGAGCTTCAAGAAGTGCATGTGCTCCCCATCCAGGATCCTCCTCAAGGACACACTTCTCAAGTAGGTAAGCATGCGCATTGGTTCAGTGATGTTGCTGGACCACTGGGCGATGGAACCTACTTCTGGGAAGCAGAATTGGAGTTCAATGGCAAATGGGGTCGATACCACTTTTTCACACGCGAATTTGAAAGCTACCAAAATGCTGAAGTCATGAGATCAGTTTGGGTCAAAGCAGGTGTGGAAAGTTATTTCAGGACTCACTTACCAAAGCCGGATTTTTTACGATGCTCTTATCTGATCAGTACCATCACGCCAAGCAGAGCCAAGGGCGGCGACAGCACCTTTGTGTTGCCATCACTGCTGCCGGGTAATGAGCTCAAAAGATTCAAGTTGAGCCTCAATCTGGTAAGAGAAGCGTTGGGTATGTACGGCATGCACATCCCAACAGAAAAGGAAACCATGGTCCCAGGTCGAATGAAGCACAAGGATCTGAATAAGTTGAAGGATATGGTAGCCATGACACCTACCATTGCGCTTCACCTGCGCACCATCATGCAACACTTCGCGTTTCCCGCCCAAGAACGATTCACAATGCCCCCGAAAAAAATATGGTTCAGTTTATATCTAGCAGAAACCGAAAGCCTGCCCATCAATGTGCCACACTGGATCATAGACCAGATCCACCTAGCGCATCAAAGGTGGAACAAAAAACAGAAGAATGTGCTCCACGGGTGTTGCGCTTTGACCAGAATAATCTATAGATGCTTGGCTTATGACGTGCCTGTTCAGCGGGCACTCGTATGGTCCCGAGTCCAAGAATTCCAAAGAAGACTATCAACAGCAGGCCCCCCATCCAAGAAGATGAGGGGGGGAGTCCAACTTCCCTGTGCTCAACCAAGGGGAGCTACCGCTACACCAGAAATCACTCCTCCCCAGACACGACGAGTTAGGCCATTCACAATCCGGTTACCAAGACCAAGCACGGAGGGGCCTAATCTGGTGTTTCCACCCATTCCAGCCGATTTGGAATTTCCGCAGGGATTTACTCTGGAGGACCTCACGGATGAAGAAATTGCCAGATTAATCTATGACTCTAACCTCGAAGCGGAAGCAGCGCGAGCTCAGGAACCACGACCCAAAACAACTTCGGCCCCCACCCAACCACAAACTGTAGAAGTCGATGCCGATGAACAAGAGGCAGGAGGAGATGAAGAAGAGGCCGACGAAGAACAACACCAAGAATATGACGAACTCTCCGAGTTAGCAAGTGCCCCAGCATATTCGGCACAAGTCAAGAGACTATATCGAACCATGCGACTGGTTCAGGAACAGCATAAGATGTCTCTAGAACAGGGCAAAAGACTCATGAACGACTTGCTAGCGGAGGAAGGTGTGGACGAGTTGTTCATTGAGTCCATGAACCTTCATGCCGACGCTGTAGGACTGGACGAGGCCATCCATGAGGCTATGGCCTACATCCACAGGTTTGAAAAAAGAGTTCCCGTTCGTCCCAGGAGGTCCGGGAAGCAAATTCACATCAATACATCAGCACCAGGCGAGTCAGCGCAAGCAGAAGAATATCACGAAGCACCGTTGTCACCACCATCCCCACCTCACACTACACAATTCACTCCACCACAGGGCACTAGCACTACCACATCCACTACCACTACCATTGTCATGGGCATCCCACTCTCCCCGGGAATCCAAGTCGGGGGAGTCACCATGCCGACCTTCACCACCCTGTTCACCGATGTCACATCCACTCCACCCACGATTCCCATCTACACCGTCACTCAAACAGTTGACACGATGGAAACATCACCAGCCACAGCACCGCTCCCTCCCCCCATGCCACCATCACCCATACCTCCTCCACCCACATCTCCACTTACATCCACAGCATTCACCTCTCCCATTCCCGCCCCCATTCCCCCTGCATCTTCACCCTTCCCAGCATTATTTAATGTAAATAACATATTTTTTGCATTAAACCAATGTGTATATCAGCTCCAACATGAGTACAAAGCTCTGGACAACCGGTATCAGCAACTGGAAACGCATCACCAGAACTTACAAACACAATTTCACATTCTACACACAGAAAATGCAGAACTGAATCAACGCTACGCGGCGCTTGAGCAGGCTCACCAAACCTTATCGGCAGCACCCCAACCATCGACGGAATCAGGTGCCAAACAACTAGAGGCTTTGCTCGAGGTATACCAAGCCGATAATCTCAAAGTTCGGCGTAACCTGGCACTTCTCAGAAAACACATGGCGGCCGCCCTTGAGGAAAACAAGAGACTGCAGCAGCAAAATGAAGCAAATCTAGAAGCTGCAATGGAAGGCTCTCCACACGAAATTGATCCAGAGCAATTTAAAGCTGTGCCCTCAGAGACAATGAAGACCATCCTGGACGGCTATGCAGATCTATTAGAAGCGCATGATGACTTGGAAAGGGAACGTGATGCGCTGCGCAATCAACTCCAAGAGCAACAGACAGTACCCAAAGTCACAGAAACGACCACGACTTTAGAAGAAGTCATGGCATTGAAAGAGCAGGTGGCCGAATTACAGGCACGATTACTCACACATGAAAGGCAACCCTCTCCAGTGGTCGAACCTGAACCCGAGGATTTGGTACCCATCGAGGTAGATGAGACGTATGAGGAACCTTACGTTCCTATGCCAATGCCAGGTGGGGAACAAACCGCAGAAGGAATGGATACGCTAGAAATCGAAGTACCTGAGTGGCTCCAAACACTAGAGAAAACGGCATCAACTCATGAAGATCGAGTCGCAGTTCAAATCCAATCTATGGCAAAGATAGAGGACACTATTATTAAATCAGAATACTTCCGCAGCATGTCCCACCATAGATGGATCGGAACCAATGATGATCAATACGTGCCCTATTGTATACTCCTGGCGGACTACAATGCAGAAATCCAACATAAATGTGGCAAACCTCCAACGTTTGCTACACAATTTGGGCCAGATGACATCCCAGAGAGCGCTAAAAAAGGATCCATTCATCAACCCACTTGGAGGATCCGACTCCTCGAAACCTATCCGGAGATGGTTCGCACCTGGACGAATATGCCTCTTTTTATCAAATATAACCCTTGTTATGTTCCTGTACTCCGCAGACGCACATGGCCAGAGTTTACCATTGCAGTCAAGAATATCAAGGGATGCGCCAAATGGTTAAACTACGTCTATCTAGCACCCCCTCAAGGGCCTCCCACCGTCAATTACATGATCTCCACTATACGGCACTGGAGCCTCCGATTAAAGAATACCCCTGATGTAATGGCCCAGATGTGCATGAAAATTTTTGAGTTAATGCTTATTACATTCAGGACCTTCAAGAATATCAAGGAACCACACTTCTCAGGCGTCGGATTCCTTACAGGAAACCAAGATTTAGTGTATGACATGAGCACCACTCCTTCCATAGAGGTGATATACGCTTGGCACGCCAGAATAAAATACCTCCCGGCCTGCTTTAAACAAACATTCGAAGAGATGTTCATAACAGGGTTCTGGGAATACCACTCAGAAATATTTGTACCCAGACCCTCACATCTCCTCCATTTATTTGCTGTAGAGCGAACCATTCACTCAGAGCAGTTACGGGTGCCACATCCAGATGTCCCAGGGCCAGTCAATTGGGATGCATTGCTGACAGATCTAGCAAGGGGACTCAGGTTAGAAGAACACCACCTCGCCGCCGATGTTGTACAATACTACGTACAAAAAGCAGCTAGACAAGGGTCTGTCAGGGGCGACAGACGCGAGAGTGGGGGGGGTGTTGGCAGTAGCCTTGGTACATCAGGATCTACAAGACGTGAAAGTCAAAGAAGGGACAGCACAAGCAAACAGGGCAGTCAAAGAAGATCTGGCAAGTAGGCCAATATTTTTTCAAGACATTAATGCAAATCAGAGAGATGGACATGCAGGGAAGAAGAGCAAGTAGGGAGCTTGAAGATATGTATGGCAGATCACTAGAAGAAATCCCTACAACAACAGTGATTTTTATCACTAATAATCATTGTAAATCTCATTTCACATTTTTGTAGCTCCATTTTGTGCAAGCCAAGGAGCCCTTGAGCTTGAGGAGCCTTAGAAGTAGTTGCGTACCAATTTTCATAATTTTTAGATCTCGTTTGAACCCCCAAATAAGCCCTGGAACCTAATTTTTAACTAGGCCGGACACTAGGTCTGGACAGGGCCAAAAGCTAGTCAAAAACTATAAAAGGAGCTAGAGAGCTCATTTTTGAGGTTGGATTGTAATTGAAACGAACTTGTAAGAGCTATTGAAAGTAATCTAAAGAACTCCATTGATTCTCTCTCTTTGTCTTGCTGTGTGTGCGCGTGTGTGTATGTGTGTGCATGCTTGTGTGCTTCTCACTCACTCACTTGTGCCGCCACTTGCTCGAGGTCTTCATACCATCCTCACGTCTTCCCGGATTGACATTAAAGGAGGTGCTACTCATCATTGAGCTACAAGTTGCATGTGGTAGCTAATATGGAATGAGCTCCAAGAAAGACTAGCTTCTCACAATCTTCTACAAGGTGAAAAAGAAATTGTTTATTGATCTACATTATTAGTGAGGAGATGGAGGAGATGAGCTCTGTATTTCTTATATCTAAAAGATCTAGAAAGAAGTAGAAGATATAGAAATCAAACAAGCATCTCAATAAATCTCAAAGCAAACCTTTGAACTCGAGATGCTCACTTGTAAGGAAGCTTGTGTCAGAAGGATGGAAATGGGCTAGTATTTTTTGCAAGGAACATGGTTTAGATGACATTTTGTTGAGGTGTATAGTTGATGGCAAACAATATTTTATGATAGGTGGCATTTCCCCAAGCTTCTTAGCAGCATCCATGGAGATTGCCTTTCATGATAGCAACATCACTTCTATCAATTGAATTGTAACATGCAAATGGCATTCCCATCAAGCCTTCATTGGTGTCTATTCCATCTGCTACATAAGCATATGATGATTTGGTAGTAGAGACATGGAAGGCTTTCTCAGATGTAGATATTCCTTTTACTTGGCATGGATGAAGCACTTATGCAATTTCACAATTGATGCATCTCTCTCTGTCTCTCTCATTGTTGAGGCTCGATTGACACTTCATTGGGTAGGTAGTCAGCACAGATCTTTGTTATTGCATTTGCTATTGCTTTATCTTTGCTATATATCTCTATGAGAATGGCCCCATATTGCTTCAACTAAAGACATGGAATAGAGCTTCTATAGCTTTCCTTCATTGGCTTCAAGGATTTGAGCTTCTGATACTCTTGTAGTGGTGATGGTGGCTTAAATCAATTCTCTCCAAATCATGAAGCTAAAGCATTCCCTCAAATGCTCCTCCCATGAATTGAAGAGGACCAACATCACAATGCACGTAGAAGTCCAATTGCACTCTTTTCCCTAGTATAATTGCATGCCCAATATCTATATTGAAAGTCTACAATGGCTAGCCTCTTTTATCCACAACAAGTTCAATTGATGAACTATCATTTCAAAAGAAATGGACCAAAAAAAAACAAATGTTCCAACTTCCTCTACGAGGTTTGATGCCTGCCAATCTAGGCACCATCTCCTTGCCTCAAGTAGATTTTTTTCTCTTTGTGAGCCTTATCTCTATTGCACATTCTCTATCTATAGGGAAGCTTTTTCTCACAACCATAGGTGCATGTACATAGGAATGAAGCTTTTCCATAAATCTTTGACAACCATCAATTGCAACACTTCAAGAATAGCAGCCATGAAGACATTAGCTAATGCGCATCATGTGATAAAGAGGCTTGATGACTCTTAATGACATAAACCGACAAAAACCAAGTGGTTCTCACATAAAACCATATATTTTTTTACTATGTACGACAAGACTTCCACATAGTCTTTAACAATAAGGTCCATGAAAATATATTGCAAGATCTCATGCTACAAAAAACTTCTTATTGCAAGATTAGTGCTTAAAAGGCCTTTATTTGAGAGAAGATCTTTTAAAAAAGAAACTAATGAAGAAATAGTTATCAAATGATTATGATATTGTTCCAAGCTTCTTCTTCTTCTTCCTTGTGTTGTTCACGTGCTTCTGTAGATGTCTAACTCCAACAATTGGTATCAGAGCAGGTCGTCGCTTCATCTAGGGTGCCATCGACACTCCCCCAGTTGCAATCTCAAAATCGCAGGAATTTTGGTGAGCATACTCAACGTATTTTTGAGATCAAACAGCTTCGCTGTGTGGTGTCGAAATCATGATCTGAGCTCATTTCAGCCTCTGAACACACTATCACAGTGCTTGTGCAGGCTATTTCATCTTTTTGTGCCAAAGGTATATACCATTTTCTGTTCTCCAGTATAATCGTCTCAAAGTCTTCTACAGGTCTAGTGGAATATATCTAGGCAGTTTTGTTCAACTTTTTGAGATACAATCAATTTTATGCATCAAGGTATTTTAGTCACCGGCCATGGCTAAAAGCAGTTGTGTATTCCGTATGTTGGCTGTTGAGGATAAGTTGGATGGTACCAAGTACCCATTATGGGCTTATATGATGCGACATGTATTGGTTGCAGAAGGATTGTGGAACATTGTGTAGGGTGTTGAAAAACGTCCTATCACACCTGCAATTGTTACAACTACAAGTACAAAAGTTGAGGTAGAAGGTGTCGAAGATGATGATATTTTGCATATTCCTGTTTGTGCTGCAGTTTCTGTTGCACCTCTTATGCTTACATCAGTGATGAGTCCATTTCCTGTGGTGACTTCTACAAGTTTGTAGCATTGTACATTGTATCCATGCGTCTCCCCTTTAGATTTCTTGAAATGGAGAATCGCTATGCATGCCTTGGCACAGAGAGCATAGGCCGTGGGACCCACATCTGACTCACTCCTTTCCTCTCCATGAGATGATTGAAATTTGGCGGTCTGATCTTGCTCAAGCACTCTCATTCACTCCTTTCCTCTCCATCAGATGATTGGAATTTGGCGGTCTGATCTTGCTCAAGCACATGTAAGGTTGGCGATTCATAGCTTCCCTCCATGTGTGATTTTTCATCATGGCTTATTTGAGCTTGAAATCCAAAAAATGCCACGTATGAAAATTCTAGTTTAGAGACTTGATTATCTTGCTGACACATTCTAGGGTTGCAAGTGAATCTGATGCAATAGAAGAGCCGAACAACAAGTGAAATGAAGTGCTTGGTCGTTGTTGTAGGAGGAGGTAGGAGTTGTGCTAGTGATTGCTAGAGGCAGATGAGCAGATATCAGCTATAGTTCTCTCCCTTTGAATTTCATACAATTCTCTCCATTCGAATTCAGCTCATGGCTTAATTTGTCCACTACTTGTGCAGTTGTTGGGCTCTGCCACAAAAAATTCTTGGAGTTTACCTGACGAGCTACAATAGCCAGCCCATCCATCTCATTCATAGGATTATCGACTTTGGCAGATATCAATAGTAGCATCAATGCTATTACACAAGTTTCACAAAGAAGCTCAGCTGGTGGATAACACAGGGAAGTGATCTTCCATAGATGGTTGATGCCAATAACATATAGTGCCATCTTCTCTTCAGGAAAAAGATGGATTGGAAGCCTAGTCCCTCAAGACGGATTGGAAGCTCAGTCCCTCTCAGGACAAGTGTGAGCTTCAGATGCTCTATAGCATTCTTGTTCGAGTTGGAGAAGATCACCTATAGATGGATTATTAAACGATAGGAGCACAAATCAAATGGCTTCATGATAGTCATCACTGAAGCAGTGTTCTTGTTTGATTTGCATAGGTGGAAGCAGAGCAATGAAGAAGGAGAATTGTGGATGATGCCTGAGCCCAATGGCTATAGAGGGAAGTCCATGTGGCCTACTTGCTCCATATTGAATACATTGATGTACGAGAGTCATAGCTACTGATGGAAAAGGAGAACGAGATTCTAACTCCATAAGAATGAAGCTTGATGTACCGGTGCACCAAAGTCATTTACTCTATTTTTTCTTTGATGATGCGGAGTGCTATCAAGGATTTAATGTATGGTCCTAAAGTGCTTGAAAACATTGAACACACAAGAGAGAAGGAGAAGCATGATGTAATCCTTTGACAATCACATACTGAATGATAAATAAGGTACACGAAAAAGAATGTAGTAGTCATGCTTAATGCACAATGGAAATAGTTCTCAAAAGCACTAATTATTGTGATAAGGAAAATAAAAAATTGAAACTTATAACTATGCTTAGTGGAGAATGGAGATAGTGCTTAAAAGCACTTTTATTATGAAGGGAGGAAGGGAGGGATTAGGAAAGGAAAGTGCATCTATTCTAATGAATAAAATGAAAGCAAGAGTCAAAAGGAAATGCTATCAAAACAATAACTATGCTCGAATACCATGTTGAAATAAAGAAAACAACTCGTAATCTACTATTAATCACAAAAACATTACATTAAGGAGGATGGAACAAAAGAAATGAAAACATAATGAACTTGATTAATATGAAATGAGTTACATGATTTGCTCTAGGAGCATGATGACTCCATGAGGAGCTGAGTACTTCTCAAATGATTTTGATGCATTCTTGCAGGATAGAGGAATCAAGAGAGAAATTACCACAAGGTATACCACTAAGTAGAATGGGGTAGCAAAAAGAAGAAATAGATTGATTGTTGAAACAGCTAGGTCAATGTGAAATGAAAAAAAAAAACCTAACTACTTGTGGGTAGAGAGTGTATCTACTGCCACTTATCTTGTAAACAGGTCGCTATCCAAATCTCTTGATGGGCTGACCCCATATGAAGCATGGCATGGTAGAAGACCTTCACTTGATCATTGCAGGATATTTGGATAAGAGGTAAGCTAGACCCTAAGGCAGAGAAGTGCATCTTCATAGGGTATGATGTAAATCAGAAAGGATACAGGTTCTACAATCCTTCAAACGAAGGATTCATGGTCAGTAGAGATGTTGTCTTTGATGAAAATGACTCTTGGTTTGATAGTGAATGCAAGAAAGTAAAACTACCTTATGACTTGGAAGAGGAGTTTCCAAGCCCTACCAAGGAGGAGCCTTGGAAGAATTAGAATAACGAACCGTAAAGATTGAGAAGGGTATACCAATTCATGATCAAAGTCTTGAATATTAGTATATTGTGGTGTGAAGTCATTTTGGGAAGAAGCCTTTCTGCAGACGCAAGCAGAAATTTTGCTAACCGAAGCTATAGCTTTAAGTTCTGTAAGAGTAGATGCACAACTAGTAGAACTGGATACTCTCAAACAGCTGTTAGAAACTTTAGAGAAGAAAATCGCCCGAACCTTTAGATTAGCCAGAAACATGTATTTAGATGGAATTATAGAAGAACAATAATTTTGTAAAACCTATGGGTTCGAGTCCACCGTGCGTGCCAGAGTGTTAGTCGGCCGCCGGATTGGAAGTTGTAAAACTGAATCTTTTGTTTGCACGCGCGAAAAGTTGTTACACTGACAGTTGTAATCTTTTATATAAAGCAATGAAAAGAGATGCTCAGTGACGATTCATGGAATCACCAGACTGTCCGTCTGGGTGATTGTATGAGCGTTACTGTAGCGTTGTTTGGCTAATTTCTGAGTACTCTAAGTATAGTGTGCATATCCGTGTTTGTTGTCTATCGATCTCTGTTGCGATTGTCACAGAGTTTCATTTACATACGGTAGATCGTTGTACTGTTGTCTGAGTATGTCCTTTGCGAGTTTCTATTGGGATTGTTGTGTTAGTTCGCGTATCCTGTTGTTATTCTTCTTGAATGGTCTGCCAGTGTTTGGTGAAGTCTGTGTAGCTATGGTAGCTTTTCTGGTATTTAGATTTGTATTGTGTTGTCTTCAGTATTGAGGTCTATGTTCGTACGAAAAAGATTAAGCTACGGTAAGAGCCGTCCTAAGCTGCATACTGAATCTTCAAGCACTATGTGTCTGTAACTGTTGAGTCCTTCTGTGTCTTCGGTTGAATTTGACTATGAGCACTGTTCGGTGAAGGTTGAACTACTACTATTGTTCCTAATGTTACTGCAATGTGTATTCGGAAAAGGGTCCGAGGTAACTCGGTATCATGATACTAATCGTCTGGTACAGTGTGTTCAGCGAACCTTGGAAGAATTAGAATAACGAACCGTAAAGATTGAGAAGGGTATACCAATTCATGATAGAAGTCTTGAATATTAGTATATTGTGGTGTGAAGTCATTTTGGGAAACAAGCATAGGGCCTCTGTTTTTTACAGACCCCTTCCACTCCCCCAAACCCAACAATGTTTAAACGCACTTCTGACAGTTAGAACACAGCGTTTAACATATGCATATATATATATATATATATATATACATGCATATATAAACATATACATAATATACATGAATGCATACACACATATAAACATACACACACATATACACACATTTTGAAGGATGAAAAAATAATTTTAAAGGATGGGCGAACAAAAAGTGTCCATTCAATGCAGGTTTTTATTCTTACTTTAGATAAGGTAAGAACAAGAACTTGAATTGAATGGACACTTTTTGTCTTCGCACCTTTTAAAACTATTTATGCATCTTTCAAAATATTCGCAAAAAAAATGGATTGTTTGGATGGCAACATACGATTGTTTGTTTTGGAGGATATGAAGTATGTACCTTCATTGAATGATTTGTCGATTCTATCATATGTTCAGTTTGAAAGTGTGAGAAGCGGATTTATAATTGCTATTTAAAGAATTTGGCACTGTTTATAGGCCATACAATGGTGACCTGGATGAATCCCATGCATAGAGATTACTCAAGATAGAGCAACCTGATTATAATGGACTAGTGCCAGTAGGATTCCTGGGGTATGCAGTAAACCTCTTGCATGTCAATCATGAGCATCTGAATTGTAGGATACAAAGTGAAAATCATGGTGGCTTGAGAGGATCACTTTTATACAGCTTATTCAAAGAACTTCATGTTTATGACACTAGGAGGAATCAAATAAGAGCGAAAGATGCACTTAAAACTGGAGGAATATCACTGGATGGTGGTGTGGTCCATGCAAAAGGGTGTAAAGATTTTGGGCATTGGTCTTTCTCTTTCCCTTAACTCACTGTTACTATCAGTGTATAGTCTTTCACATACAAATGCTTTCATTTATTTTCCAGTTCGCCAAAAAAGATCATTCTTATATGCATGATCGCCTGTTGAATATGCTACGGAATAGTTTTCCTTTGTGTACTGTGTCTAGTCAAAGTGCATGTTTATGTTCTCTTCTCTCACATCTGATGAAGAAACATGATAGAATATTTCTACTTGTTGTTGTAAAACAGGGAAAAGACAAAGGTTCTCTTTCCAATCTATTCAACGTCTGGACAAAATATTCCATCTCTACGATGTACAAACCATATTACTCGGTTAATGCAGATCAGGGACACATCGAAAGACAAAAACGTGTCCCTGATATGCATTAACCAAGTAATATGGTTTATAGATCGTAGAGATGGAATCTTTTGTCCAGACTTTGAATAGACTGGAAAGAGAACCTTTGTCTTTTCCCTGTTTTACAACAACAAGTAGAAATATTGTATCATGGTTCTTCATCAGATGTGAGAGAAGAGAACATAAACATGCAATTTGACCAGACACAGTACACAAAGGAAAACTATTCCGTAGCATATTCAACACGCGATCATGCATATAAGAATTATTTTTCTTGGCAAACTGGAAAATAAATGAAAGCATTTGTATGTGAAAGACTATACACTGATAGTAACAGTGAGTTAAGGGAAGAGAAAGACCAATGCCCAAAATCTTCACACCCTTTTGCACAGACCACACCACCATCCAGTGATATTCCTCCAGTTTTAAGTGCATCTTTCAATCTTAAAATATTCCTCCTAGTATCATAAACCTGAAGTTCTTTGAACAAGCTGTATAAAAGTGATCCTCTCGAGCCACCATGATTTCCACTTTGTATCTTAAAGTTGAGATGCCCATCATTGACATGCAAGAGGTTTACTGCATACCCCAAGAATCCTGCTAGCACTAGTCCATTATAATCAGGTTGCTCTATCTTGAGTAACCTCTGTGCATGCGATTAATCTAGGTCACCATTGTATGGCCTATAAATAGTGCCAAATTCTTTGAATAGCAATTATAAACGTGCTTCTCACACTTTCGAACTGAACATATGATAGAATCGACAAATCATTCAATGAAGGTACATACTTCATATCCTCCAAAACGAACAATCATATCCTGCCTGTTGATATATTTAGGTAGTGATGTGTGTGAACACTCTAGGACCGCCGGGGCACTTTTTTCCCTCTTTAGGAGGTTTTTTTCCCCCGGCTTGTATATACGCCTATTGCCCTAATGGGCTACTTATCTTTGTACATTCCCTAGTAATACATTCAGTCTTGTGTGTTGTGCTCCAAGCTTCTTCCTCTTCCTTGTGTTGTTCGCGTGCTTCCGCAGACGTCTAACTCCAACAATTGGTATCAGAGCAGGTCGTTGATTCTTCTAGGGCGCCGTCGACACTCCTCCGTTTGCAGTCTCAGATTCGCACAAAATTTGGTGAGCATACTCAGGGTGTTTTCGAGATCAAAACGGCTTTGCTCTATGGTGCCGAAATCGCGATCTGAGCTCGTTTCGGCCTCCGAACGCACTATCGCAGTGCTTGTGCAGGCTATTTCGTCCTTTTGTGCCAAAGGTATATACCAGTTTCTGTTCGCCAGTTTAAGCGTCTCGAAGTCTGCTACAGGTCTAGCAGAACTCGTCTGGGCAGTTCTGTTCAACTTTTTGAGATACAGTCAATTTTCTGCATCAAGGTATTTTAGTCACCGGCCATGGCTAAAAGCAGTGATGTATTCCGTATGTTGGCTGTTGAGGATAAGTTGGATGGTACCAACTACCCATTATGGGCTTATATGATGCGACATGTACTGGTTGCAAAAGGATTGTGGAACATTGTGCAGGGTGTTGAAAGACGTCCTGTTACACCTGTAACGACAGGTACTGCAAATACAGGTGTTGGAGCTGATGAAGATGGTGTCAAAGATGATATTCTGCAGATTCCTGTTCGTGCTGCTGTTTCTGTTGCACCTACTGCAGAGCAGATTCGTTGGGATGGCAGAGATGCCCAGGCACATGCATTGATAGCTTTGTCTGTCAAACGTGCCATTATTCCTCACATTCGCTCTTGCAGAATAGCAAAGGATGCTTGGGATACACTTACCACTTTGTACCAGGCTAGGAATGAGGCTCGTGTTGCTTACCTCCGAAAACAGTTGGAGAGTGAGCACATGAATGAAGGTGATTCGATGGACAGTTTTCTTACAAAGATCAAAGACCTGAAGGAACAATTGATTTCTGCTGATGAGGTTATACCAGATAGCTCACTTGTGCAGACCGTTCTGAATGGCCTTCCTGATTCATATCAAAGTTTTGCCTCTACTCTTCGATTGATGATGAAAGGCAATCCGAATGCCTTGTCATTTGAGGAATTAGTCTCTGTTCTGTTGCAGGAAGATCAGTCCAGGCAGAACATGTCCATTATGCGTGTTGCAGATCAAGCTTTCCTGGCTAGTCAGAAGGGCAAAGGAAAATGGAGCTCTTCTACTAGTAAGCAGAAATCTGCAAATGCTGCACAATCGAAGAACCAGGATAAAGATGAGAAGAAATCAGAAAAGCAGAAATTGTTCTACAAGTACTGTAAAGGAAATGATCATATTATAAAGAACTGTCCAAAACTGGTTGCTAAAGAGGCAAAGAAGAAAGAGGCTGGAATGGTTGTTGCAGAGGCCTCTACACCAAAAACAGAGTCTGCAAATCTTGTGCAGGAAGAAGAATGGGCGTTTACTACTGTTTGCAGTTTTGACCCATCTTCTCATGATCAGTGCATGTCTGCAGTAGACTCAGATGTTTGGTACTTTGACAGTGGGGCAACCAAACATATTACCTCGCAGTGCAGTTTCTTCTCTTCACTCGAGCCTGCCCCTACAGGGAATACTGTCACATGCGCCAATAACTCCTCTTATCCTGTTATGGGAGTTGGTAAGATCATTCTGACTACTGCTGATGGTAGTTCTTTCACTTTGTCAGATGCTTTATTTGTGCCAGGGATCAAAAAGAACCTGTTATCAGTTTTTGCATTAGCCAAGATTGGCTTGGTTGTGAAATTCGTTGATGACAGGTGTACAGTCCATGATCTCTCAAATGGCGATGTGATTATTGCTTCTGGCATTTTATGTCGTGGGCTGTATAAGCTCATAGACTATGAAAAATCTATGAATGATTCGGCATGTGCAGTTCATGATTCTCAGGCTATGTCAGATGCAAAGCTTTGGCATGCACGCTTTGGTCATCTAAATTTTGCTAGTTTGTTACGCCTGCAGAAATCTGAAATGGTGTCCTCTTTGCCCAAACTTGAGGCACCTGGAAAACATGTTTGTGAAGGCTGTATTTTGGGCAAAATGCAGCGTTCTTCCTTTCCAAAAGATGGTTCAGTTCGGGCTATGCAGAAATTGCAGCTTGTACATAGTGATGTATGTGGTCCTATGCAGACACCCTCTTTTGGAAATTACCTTTACTTCGTGACTTTCATTGATGATTTTTCCAGGCATGCATGGGTATATCCACTCAAAGCAAAGTCCGAAGTGTTCATGTGCTTCAAACAGTTTTTGGTTTTGGCTGAAAATCTGTCAGCATGTAAAATGGGCACCCTCCGTTCTGATCGAGGGGGGGAATATATGTCTTCAGATTTTAATGCATTTCTGGCTGAACGTGGGATAAAACACCAGTGTACAGTGCCGTATACACCTCAACAGAATGGAGTTGCTGAACGAAAGAACAGGTCACTCATGGAGATGGCGAGGTGCATGGTCAAAAGTCAGGCTTTACCACATAGTTTCTGGCTTGAGGCTGTCATGTGTGCAGCATATGTACTGAACAGGTGTCCCACGAAAGCGTTGCAGTCTATCACTCCATATGAGGCTTGGCATGACCACAAGCCATCTATTGCTCATCTGCGTGTTTTTGGTTGTTTGGCATATGCATTAGTGCCTGAACAACATCGCAGAAAATTGGATGATAAGGCAGTAAAATGTATTTTTGTTGGGTACAGTTCTGAAAGTAAAGGCTATCGTCTGTATCATCCACAGACTAAACGCATTCTGGTTAGCCGTGATGTTGTCTTTGTGGAAGATGCTATTCAGCCATTGCTTTCATGTACTAAGGAGACATCTGTTAGCTCCAAAGACATGTATGATACTTTGATGCCTCTTTTTACAGGTGGATAGGCTAGCGCTGGTCCTAATGAGGCAACTTCTCAGCCTTTGCAGGTTTCATATGATGATGCAGATCATGCCATTTCTTATGCAGATTTACATGATGCACTTGTTGATGAGAGAGCTGATATTGAACAGGCAAAAACTATGCCAAAATGGCTGGTGTAGACTTTGCGTGACAGCAAATTAGATGCACCTTTGTCATATCGTACTCGTTCAGGCTCTCATAGTACCTCCTTTGCATCAGATTGCTATGCTATGGCTGCATCTAGTCTCTGTGATGAGAATGAGCGTGTTTCTTTTGATGAAGCACAAAATTCAGAAAATTGGATGGCTGCTATGCAATCTGAATATGATGCTATAATGAAGAATGGTACATGGTCTTTATGTGACTTGCCTCCTGGCAAGAAGGCCATTGGTACTAAGTGGGTATACAAGCTGAAGCGTAAACGTGATGGTACAGTTGACAGGTATAAGGCTAGGCTTTTTGCAAAGGGTTATGCGCAGGAAAGAGGCATTGATTTTGATGAGACCTTTGCACCTACATGCCGTATGACTACTGTTCGGAGCATTTGGGCACTTGCAGCCCATCATGGTTGGAATGTACATCAGTTGGACATTAAAACAGCATTTCTGAATGGTGACTTGCATGAAGAAGTGTATGTTTTTCAGCCCCGTGGCTTTGTGCAGAAAGGGCATGAAAACCAGGTGTGCAGGTTAAAGAAGGCATTATATGGTTTAAAGCAAGCACCACGTGCTTGGTATGAGAAAATACATGCCTATCTGATTGCACATGGTTTTGAGAACAGTCCAACTGAAAGCACCTTATATGTTAAGCGTGCTAATGATGTGCTTTTGATCATTGTTGTCTATGTAGACGACATGCTGCTCACTGGTCCTCTTGAGAAGCATATTGCTGATTTCAAGGCTGATTTGCATGCCTCATTTGAGATGTCTGATTTGGGGCATTTGCATCACTATTTGGGCATTCAGTTTATGCAAGTTGATGGTGGAATGGCTTTGTGTCAAACGAAATATATTGACACATTATTGCAGCGTTTTGGCCTTGAAGACTGTAAGCCTATTGCCACTCCTATGGAGACAGGTTTACGATTGAGTCTTCATGATGCTGGAGATGCATTTGATGCTATTCTCTATCAGCAGGCTGTTGGATGCTTGATTTACTTATGCATTACTCGGCCAGATATTCAGTTTGCTGTCTCACAGATGAGCAGGTTTATGCATTGCCCAGGAGTCACGCATTGGAAAGCGGTTAAGCGCATCTTTCGCTACTTGAGTGGTACTCGGCTACTTGGGTTGTTTTATCCCAAGGGGGGATCACTACCGCCAGATTTGCATGCTTTTTCTGACTCAGATTGGGCTGGTTGCTATGACACTCGTGTGTCCACCAGTGGTTTTTGCTTCATGCTTGGTAGCTCATGTATATCTTGGTTGAGCAAGAAGCAGCCTACTGTGGCCACTTCCAGTTGTGAGGCTGAGTATAGGGCAGCTTTCACAGCGACTGTTGAGTGTGTGTGGCTCAGACGCCTTATGGCTGATTTGGGTGTTGGCCAGTCTTCTGCCACCACCATCTTCACTGACAGTCAGAGCGCATTGGCAGTTGCGAGGAACCCTGTGTTCCATGCTCGCACTAAGCACATTGAGGTGCATTATCACTATGTCAGGGAGAGGTTCTCTGCTGGGGAGATCAGCTTGGCATATGTGCCCACGCAAGAGAACATTGCAGACCTTTTCACGAAGGCTCTGCCTGGGGAGAAGTTTGAAGCTTTCCGCAAAGCTTTGGGCTTACTTCCTTTTGTGGAGTGATTTCCACATAGCTCGGCACTTCCTTATACATGAGTGCCAGCTCCTTGTTCACCGCATCACTCCCAGGGGGGATTTGTTGATATATTTAGGTAGTGATGTGTGTGAACACTCTAGGACCGCCGGGGCACTTTTTTCCCTCTTTAGGAGGTTTTTTTCCCCCGGCTTGTATATACGCCTATTGCCCTAACGGGCTACTTATCTTTGTACATTCTCTAGTAATACATTCAGTCTTGTGTGTTGTGCTCCAAGCTTCTTCCTCTTCCTTGTGCTGTTCGCGTGCTTCCGCAGACGTCTAACTCCAACACTGCCATCGAAAACAATCAAATTTTTTGCGAATATTTTGAAAGATGCACATAAGCATACACATTTATAAAATTATATGCATATATATGTATATTTATTTATTTACTTTTTTTTATATATCGTTTTTTGATGAACTTACAGGTTATTATCTGAAAAGTGTTTACCAAGACAGAATATTCTTCCTACCTCACATGATGAATTGAAGAAGATAATCAACAATCTTGGTATAGATTATCAATGTATACATGCATGTCCTAACGATTGTATTTTATATAGAGGTGAATATGCAGACTCTTTGACATGTCCCAAATGTCAATCTCCTCGATATAAGGGCGAAGAAGGTGAAATCCCAAAAAAGGTATTGAGACATTTTCCATTGGCTCCATGGATTAGACATATGTTTCAAAGCCCCGAATTATCAAAGCTTTTGACTTGGGGACATGATCATAAAAGTACTGATGGAATAATCAGAATTCCTCATGATAGTGTTGCTTTTCAGCATATTGATTCTACATGGTCTGAATTTGCACAAAATCCATAGAATCTAAAGTTAGGAGTTGCATTAGATGGGGTTAATCCATTCTCCATGAAATCCAGTAAATGGCCAACATGGCCAGTGGTAGTCATAAACTATAATCTTCCGCCATATGTTAGCATTAAAAAAGAACATTTAATGCTTTCACTTTTAATCCCAGGCAAAAGACAAGTTAAAGATATGAATATATATCTTGCTCCTCTCATTGACGATCTCCAAGAGTTATGGAGAGGTATTAATGTCATTGATGTATCGAAAAGCATCAATGAAATACATATTATGGTTCGTGGTAATGTGGCTTGGACTATTCAGGATTTTGGAGGATATGGTGTTTGTTCAGGTATTGATGTAATTTTTTTATTCAATATGCAGTAAATAAATATGATTTAATCTAATTATATTTTTATCATTTTCATGATGCAGGAATATCTACTAAGGGTTATAAAGATTGTCCATATTGTGGTGATTGGTTGAGATCAATCTATAGTAAGAATCTCAACAAAAATATTTATCTTTGACATCGACGATTCCTAACAAAAATATTTATCTTTGACATCGCAATCATCCATTAAGATCTAAAAGAGAAGCGATACATTTTAATGGAAAGCTTGAAACAGGTTAGTGTCCAAAACCTATGACACCTATGGATTGGTATAAAAGATGGACAGATGGACCTCTGATAGATCCAGAATCAGAAATCTTCAATGATGATTCAGATAATGAGTATGTGAAGAGAGGTAAAGGAAAATTGGCACTCACAGAGAACATATCAATATGGTATTCTTTGGAGTATTGAAAAGAGATAAAAGTATGTCATCTTCTTGATCCTATGCATATATTCAAAAATATTGGTTATTTACTATGGAAACATCTTCTTGGACTAAAAGATACCATAGCAACAAGGAATGATTTGAAAGATAAAAAATCCAAACCAAAGTTATGGCCAGTTTTTGATAGACATCGACAAGAAACGACTTATGCACTTGCTCCTTGGGTACTTACAACAAAAGAGATACAGACTATCAACAATAGAATTCAATTGATTAAGACTCCTACAGGATATCGAGCATCTTTTCAAAACATGTTGACTATGGATGATAAGAGCTTATCTGGGTTAAAGATCCATGACTGCCATAATGTTTTGAAACATATTCTACCTTTGGTTATCGATGGATGTACAACGAAAGGAGTACGAGATGTGATCTATCGTCTTGGATCACTTATAAGGTAATTATGATACTTTTATATTTAATATGTATGAATATTGGATATCTTTTATTTTTTAATTAACTTCTTTATAACTGTTTTTATGATATGTATAGGTGGATTACATCCAAAGAGATTGATGAAAACTCGATCGCGCAAAATAAACATGAATGCAAAGAGCTACTATGTTCGATGGAGAAAGAACTTCCTACTTCATTTTTTGATATTCAAATTCATTTATTAGTCCATCTTGTAGATGAAATAGAGATTGCAGGTGTTGTCAACACTCGATGGATGTTTGGGGTCGAGCGATTTATGGGAATATTAAAAGGTTATGTGCAACAAAGAGCGAAACCAGAAGGATCCATGGCAACGGGTTGGATGCTTAAAGAGTGCATGTATTACATTAGTGAGTACCTTGAAAGAGTTCATGAAGAAGCTCCATGTGCATGGACCAACGAGTCTTCTTAAAAAATAACAGATGAGGTATTATCAGGTAAGGGAGTTCCATTCTTATTTATATTTCAAGAAAAAATGATGTTTCTACTTTTGCAGCATATAATAGTGAATGCATGCAAGCATTCCTTAGCGAGTACGAGGAACTTCAAAATCTTCAAAGTAAAAGGTGAAAAAACAAAAGATATAGACGTAATCTCAATAATAATGAGATTACAGATATATCTTCTTTCACGGATTGGCTATATAGTCGTTTGCAACGCGCCAACGCAAATAATGAAGAAATCTCAGATGAGCAAAGAGAGTTATTGATAGGTTGTGAACAAAAGGTAATTTTATTAAAATAATATTTTATTTTTTTCATATATGTATATTAGTTTCTATTTACTAATTGAATTTATTTTGCAGGCTCGAATGTTCACTAATATGTGGGCTTTTGGACAACATATTAGAATCAAAGCCATTGATTCTTTACGTAAAACACAGGATTCTAGTATTGTTGCTTCTTTCAAGCAACTATCACGTGCTAGCTCAAACGACACGAACCTTATAGATGGCGAACTTGGTTACGTAGAAACTATTGTTGGTATCTACGAAATTTCATTTCGTACATTCCAACAGGTAGAAAAAAGTTTACATTTTTTATGATAGAGTTAGTTATTTTTTTAAGCACCTAATAATGGGTTTTTGTTGTTATATATTTTGATAGGTCATTTTGAAGGTTGACTGGTTTTGAGCCAAGTATGAGGGTAGTAATTCCACATTAAGAAAGGAAATATCTGGGTTTTGGGCAATTGATTCTTCCAAGGTAATGCAATCTACTAAAGAACCATATATTCTTCCTAGGCATATTGAACAAACATTTTTTTATAAAAACCCAAATGCTCATCCTTGGTGGCAAGTCATTCACGTGCAACCTAGAGGTAGGTCATTGTTTGAACAATTTATTGTTCGAGAGATCGAAGAAAGTCCTCTTGATGATTCAGCATCAAATACTGATACATCAACATCTGAAAGAGAAATTAGAATCATTATACGTGATAATGATACTAATCTTTTTGATGAAGAGGATAATTCTCTACATGCTGATTCTACTGATGAGGAAGAGGAATTACTAGAAATAGATATTAATCCATCAATAGATGATGTGATTCATGAGAACATAGATTTAACAATAGAAGAAATAAATTAAATCAATAAGGATAATGAAGATGAGACTATATTGATGTCTTACCAAAATGATGGCAATAATGAAAACATATGAGCAGATTAGATAATAAATTCTACTCTAGTTATCGATCAATAACTTGAAGCTTCTGAATGGATATCAGATAATAGATTTTTTTATTAACTTGAATAACGATGAATCCTACTAGAGAAATGAAATCATGTTCTTTTAAGCTAGAACATGAAGCTCGGGGGTATGCCTAATTATTTTATATAGAGCTTTATCTTCAAGGAGCAAACTTTTATCACGTATGTATGCATATGTGTGTGTATTCATGTGTATTATATGTATACATATGTTAGTATGCATATATATGTATTTCATGTATATGTATGTGTTTGCATGTGTGTGATATATGTATACATGTGTTAGTATGCATATGTGTATATATGCATATGCATATATGTAAAATATTCATGTATTCATGTAATATATGCAAGTTTTTATAATTGTGTACATGTATATATGTATATGTCTCTATGTGTAAATATGTACATGTAAATATGTATGCATATATATATATATATATATATATATATATATATATATATATATATATATATATATATATATATATATATATATATATATATATATATATATATATATATATATATATATATATATATATTTATGTGTGCATGTAGGCATGTATATGTGATGTGTACATGTATATATGTATATGTGTCTATGTGTAAATGTGTACATGTAGATATGTATGCATATATATATATATATATATATATATATGTGTGTGTGTGTGTGTGTGTGTGTGCATTTAGGCATGTATGTGTGATGCATAATATATCTACTCCATTTTATATTTATGTATGTGTATCTACATGATGTGTATATATATTTATATATATTATGATCCTCGTTGATTCGAGTAGCTATATATAGAGGCATAAGGTTGGGAGGAGAGACATCTCTCTAGTAGGACGTTGGAGGAATAGATGCAATGTGTACATATACTTCAAACATATGGCTAAAAGGTTGAATTAGAGTTTTTAAATTAGGGGTTTTAAAACCCAATATCAAAATTAGTGTTTTCAATTTAGGATTTTTGAAATAGGATTTATTTATTTATTTATTTATTTATTTATGCGTATGCATGTGTTGTGTATGTATGTGTATCTATATGTGCATATGCATGTGTTGTGTGTGTGTGTATATATGCATGTGTATATGTATATATGCATGTGTATATGTATATATGCATGTAAATATGATTATATGAGTCTATGTGTGTGTACATATGATTATGCATGTGTATGTGTATGTGAGTATGTGTACATGTATGTGAGTATGTGTATGTGTCTATGTGTATTCATTATATGTGTGTAGCTGCGTGCATGTGTTTGTGTGTGTAAAAATGTGCATGTATGTGTGTGTATGTATAAATGTGCATGTATGTGTATATGTGTGTAAATGTGCATGTATGATGTATATGTGTGTGTATGTGTGTATTTTTACCTCTAGTCTCACTCTTTTCTCTCTCTCTCTCATATGCATACATACATACATAAACACACATACTCATATCCACATATATATACATAAAAGCAGTGCATACCGTGCATTATCGCGACGATGAGCCATAAGTGTCCGCATCTCTTTTAGACACCACTTATGTGACCATCCTGTCCCAAACTCTGTCTCAAGTGAACTAAGTACGTATTTTTTATCCCTCTCATAATGCTCACTACAAAAAAAAAATAATGTAAATAAAACATAAGATATTTATTTCAATTTATATGTAAAATTTATACTTACTTCCATGGTAAGTGGACAAGGCGCAGGTAAGAGTCACATAATGCCGCATTCTTCTCTTGAACTCCAATCCATTCCCTATGTACACAATATTCCCATCTGGTTCTATATGGCACTCTAGTCCTAAGGTGCCTATGCATGTCCTCATAGGCAACTTTGCTCTGCTATCACGATCTGGAGGTGGTATAGGTGTCCTGAAAATAGATAGATAAAAATAAATAAAAATATGTGTTATAATATCATTAAAAAAGTTTATGAAAAAAAACATACCTATGAGAAATAGTTGTTTTCCTGCATGTGGAGCTGCAGAAGAGCCCTCCTCTGATTGCTAGGTAAGCATCTGGATCGTATAGTCCAGCTCATCATCAGACATCTCTGAGTAATCATGCATGATGGCCCCTAGAGTATCAGACGGAACTCTTGCTCTCATAAGACTTTTTATGAGAGTGAGTTTCGACTTTCTCTCTCTACTAGGTTCCATAATACCTAACATATAAAACAAAATGGGTTGGAAATCAATATATATACATGTACATATGTATGTGTGTATGCATTAAGTATGTGTATGTATGCATGTGTGTGTATGTATGTGCGTGTATGTGTGTGTATGTGTGTGTATGTGTGTATGCATGTGTATGTGTGTGTATGCATCATTATGTGTGTATGTGTGTGTGTATATGTGTGTGTGTATGTGTGTGTGTCTATGTGTATGTGTGTGCGTCTATGAGTGTGTATGTGTTTATGTGTGTGTATGTGTCTATGTGTGTGTATGTGTCTATGTGTGTGTGTATGCATGTATGTATGCATATGTGTGTGTATGCATTATGTATGCATATGTGTGTATATACATTATGTATGTGTATGTATGCATGTAAGTATGTATGTATTCATATGCATATGCATTATGTATGCATGTATGTGTATGTGTGTGTATGTCTCTCTATGTGTGTGTATGCATATATGTGTGTGTATGTGTGTATGTGTGTGTATATGTGTCTGTATGTGTGTATGCATGTGTATGTGTGTGTATGCATCATTATGTGTGTATGTGTGTATGTGTGTGTGTATATGTGTGTGTATGTGTGTGTGTGTATGTCTATGTGTATGAGTGTTTGTCTATGAGTGTGTGTGTTTATGTGTGTGTATGTGTCTATGTGTGTGTATGTATATGCATGTATGTATGCATATGTGTGTGTATGCATGTGTATGTGTGTGTATGCATCATTATGTGTCTATGTGTCTATGTGTGTATGTTTGTGTGTATATGTGTGTGTATGTGTGTGTGTCTATGTGTATTTGTCGCTACGCGTCTATGATTGTGTATGTGTTTATGTGTGTGTATGTGTCTATGTGTGTGTATGTGTCTATGTGTGTATGTGTATGCATGTATGAATGCATATGTGTGTATGTGTGTGTATGAATTATGTATGCATATGTGTGTGTATGCATTATGTATGTGTATGTATGCATGTGCATTATGTATGCATGTAAGTATGTATGTATGCATATGCATATGCATTATGTATGCATGTATGTGTATGTGTGTGTATGTCTCTCTATGTGTGTGTATGCATATATGTGTGTGTGTATATGTGTCTATATGTGTGTATGCATGTCTTTGTGTGTGTATGCATAATTATGTGTGTATGTGTGTGTGTGTATGTGTGTGTATGTGTGTGTGTCTATGTGTACGTGTGTGTATCTATGAGTGTGTATGTGTTTATGTGTGTGTATGTGTCTATGTGTGTGTATGTGTCTACGTGTGTATGTGTATGCATGTATGTATGCATATGTATGTGTATGCATGTGTATGTGTGTGTATGCATCATTATGTGTGTATGTGTCTATGTGTGTGTGTATATGTGTGTGTGTATGTGTGTGTGTCTATGTGTTTATGTGTGTGTATGTGTCTATGTGTGTGTATGTGTCTATGTGTGTATGTGCATGCATGTATGTATGCATATGTGTGTGTATGTGTGTGTATGCATTATGTATGCATATGTGTGTGTATGCATTATGTATGTGTATGTATGCATGTGCATTATGTATGCATGTAAGTATGTATGTATGCATGTAAGTATGTATGTATGCATATGCATATGCATTGTATGCATATGTATGCATGTATGTGTATGAGTGTGTATGTCTCTCTATGTGTGTGTGTGTATGCATATATGTGTGTGTATGTGTGTATGTCTGTATGTGTGTGTATGTGTGTATGCATGTGTATGTGTGTGAATGCATCATTATGTGTGTATGTGTCTATGTGTGTATGTCTATGTGTATATGTGTGTATGTGTGTGCGCGTCTATGTGTATGTGTGTGTGTGTCTATGAGTGTGTATCTATTTATGTGTGTGTATGTGTCTATGTGTGTGTATGTGTCTATGTGTGTATGTGTATGCATGTATGTATGCATATGTGTGTGTATGCATTATGTATGCATTATGTATGCATATGTGTGTGTATGCATTATGTATGTGTATGTATGCATGTGCATTATGTATGCATATGCATTATGTGATGGGGGAAGTATCTCAACCCCTAAGCAACGACGAAGCATGAATGACCTCCACAGGTATCCTTCTTTGACCTCTGCACGCCAAAAATGCTCTTACTCAGAGCTTATGCAAAGAACTCTGGTGAGCTTTTGTAGACCTGTAGTAGACACCAAGATCTTTCCAAAAAAACAAATTTCACTTCAAATGGATGCTTACACAAGGAGAAACAATGTCTACAACATGAGTTAGTTGAATGCTCACAACTGCCAATCAAGCAGATACCTCACTTCACTCCAGCACGCTTTTCTAAGAGATTATACAGAGAATGAATCTCAACCTTAGGTCACCTTTAGAGGACACTAATAGCTACCCAATGACACCAAAATCATAGCAAATGGATACATAGAGAAGGAGAACCAGCCCTTACAACAGAGAGCAAAATATTTCCAATAGAGCCTACACACAGAGAGAGATATCAATCACACAACTTCACTAAAATGAATGTTGCTCCCAGACTACTCCGAGAATGCTCTAGAGAATTTGTGAGCATAAAATAGACTTTAATAGCTATCCAATGAGACAATAATTACATCAAATGGATACAATATGAGGGAGAACCAATGCTAACAACTGAGGGGTAGAGAGTTGCAACACTGCCTGCGCACACACATAGATATGCCTACTAAAAGAAAATAAACAAGCAAGCAAGGGGCTAGCTTAAGCAAGGGGCTTGCTTATCACAACTCCAGCACTTAGTGCTCACTTTACATGAGCTAAACCTCCAAGAAGATGGCCCAAAAAAAGTCGGGATACATGCTCCTTTTATAGTGAGAAGTGTGCCCCTAAAATCTAGGAAATACCTTTCCAAATCAGCCTCCTAACTTGGAGGAATTAGTTGAGATGACTTGGGGAGTGATTGAGTGACTTTTCTTGATGAAATCTTGTGGCTTTTGGCTTCCTTTGATTTCTCCACATGTCCATAAAAGATTCCCCACGAATTTGTAGCTTGAAGCTTGACTTTTAACACTCCCCCTCAACCTTCAATTCTTCGTCCTCATCCAAGCTCCTTCATGTTGATGCATTGCTTGAATTTTGAAATCTTCATCCCATCCAAAGCCTTCCTAAACATGTCGGCAACTTGGTCCTTGGTACCAATATGATGTACTCAAACTTCCTTGGATATCACATTTTCCCTTATGAAGTGATAGTGCACTTCAATATGCTTGGTTCTAGCATGATAGACAGGATTCGATGCTAGATGAATGCTACTCATGTTGTCACAAAAAATTGGATATGTGTCAACCTGCAAATTAAGCTCCATAAATAACTTCTTAATCCACATTAGCTCACATGTGACTTGAGCCAAGGCTCTATACTCAGCCTCGGTGGAAGATAATGCCACCGTGGGTTGCTTCTTTGAAATCCATGAGATGATCTTGCTACCTAGCATGACTAGGTAACCACTTGTACTTCTTCTATCCTCCTTCGAACCGGCCCAATTGGCATCAGAATAAGCTTTGACCGGCATATCATCGTCAAATGAATAGAACAATCCTTCATTTATAGTGGCCTTGAGATATCGTAATATTCTTCTTGCAGCTTGCAAGTGTGTAGTCCTTGGACTATGCATAAATTGTGATAACACTCCAACTCCATATGCTATGTCGAGCCTAGTTATTGTGGCATAATTGAAAGATCCTACAATAGATCGATACAAGGTTACATCCTCTAATGTCTCTCCATCAATGGAGCTTAGCTTTACATTAACTTCCATGGGATTTGAAATAGGCTTGCAATGTAACATCCCAAACCTCTCAAGTAGGTCTAGAATATACTTCCTTTGTATGAGCATAATACCTTCTTCTTTGTATACAACTTCAATGCCAAGAAAATACCTAAGATCTCCAAGATCAGAGATCCTAAACTCCTTTCCAAGCTTTGCCTTGATCTCCTCAATGCCTTTGTATCATTACCTGTAATGATAAGATCATCTACATACACGCACATGTAGACTACAAGTTCTCCTCTTTGTTTGATGAAGAGAGATGGATCCGCCTTGCATCGATTGTAACCACATTTGATCAAATAGTCCACCAATCTTTGGTTCCAAGCCCTTGGAGCTTGCTTTAGGCCATAAAGTGCCTTCTTCAACCTACAAACATGATGTGGAAACTCTTTATGAACAAAACCTAGTGGTTGCTCCATGTATACCTCTTCTTCCAGGTCTCCATTGAGAAAGGCATTCTTGATATCCAATTGGAAAAGCTTCCATCCTTTGCTAGCAGCCATTGCAATGAGTGTCCTAATGGTGCTCATCTTTGCCACGGGGCTGAATGTCTCTTCAAAGTCCACTCCATAGGTTTGTGCAAAACCCTTGGCCACCAATCTTGCTTTGAACCTAGAAATAGATCCATCTGAATTCCTCTTTACTTTATACACCCACTTATTACCTATTACCTTCATGTTCTCCTTCTTGGGCACTACAGTCCATGTTTGATTTTCCCTCAAGTGCGTCGATCTCTTCTTGCATTGCCTCTTTCCATTCGGTGTACCTGCTTGCATCTTCATAGCAATCGGGCTCATGATCTTCTACTACTTTGTTCATATATGCATAATGTGTTGCCATGTATGAATCATAAGTAAACCTTTGAGTTGGATACTTAACTCTAGAACACTTCCTTTCTTCACCTTTTGGAGGAATAAACCTCCTTTGCCTTGGGAACTTGATCTCTTTCTTTGACGTAGCTTCTTTCTCCATCATGTGTCCTTCATAATCTTCAACTTCATTACCTTCTTCATCCAACTCCACCAATGTTGCTTTGCCTTTGTTGATTGATTGTGCTTCATTGCTTGATGAAGATCTCCCCCTCCATGGTGAGTTCATGTTTGAAGTATCTTCATTGATGGAACACCTTGGGCCGCTTAGCTCTAGGTCGATTTGTTCTTCATCATGTCCATGCTTTTCTTCTTCATAGTCCTGCATACAATCATACTTCTTATACCAAGGGAGTAGCTCATCAAATGCTACATCCCTTGATATCCTCAAGTCCTTTGTGTTTGGGTTAAAGCACCTGTAACCTTTATGATCATTTGAATATCCTAGAAACACACACTTTTTTGCCTTTGGTTGTAGCTTGTGCCTCAATTCACTTGGCACATGTACATAACAAGTACATCCAAATATCTTCAAGTGGGAAAGATCAGGTTTCTTACCATAATAGGCTTGATATGGTGTCAAGCCATGGATCCCTGAGGTAGGAGCCCTATTCATAAGATACACGGCGGTATTTGCTACATCACTCCAAAACATGTTAGGTACATTCATCTCATTAAGCATTGCTCTAGCGATCTCGGCAATGTATCTATTCTTTCTCTCTACTACTCCATTTTGTTGGGGTGTGTACCTGCATGGTACTTGCCTCTTGATGCCTTGATCCATTAAAAAATCAGAAAACCCATTTGAGAAATATTCTCCCCCTCCATCGGACCTTAGGTTCTTGATATATGTACCTGTTTCCATCTCTACCATTGCCTTGAATGCTTTGAAACATGTAAACACATCTGATTTGTTTTTTTATGAAATAAACCCAAACCATCCTTGTGCAATCATCTATAAAAGTGACAAAGTACTTGTTACCTCCAATGGATTGCTCTTTGGTTGGCCCCCACACATCTGTATGTATCAACTCCAATGGATGTTGGCTTATGTAGCCACTCTTCTTGAATGGAAGTCTCGCTTGCTTCCCTAGTTGACAAGATTCACATAAATGCTTCATACCTTGTCCTTGGAAGTTGGGAAGACCTTCAACCAGCCTCTTGAATTGCATTTCCTTCATTCTTTGTATGTTGATGTGACCTATCCTCTTGTGCCACAAGTCCAACTCCGAAATCCTCTTGTTTCCATATGTGAAGTAGACATGTTGAGTGGAATAAGAATTTACCTCCAAAGTGAAGAGTCTCCCTTGCTTCTTTCCTCTTGCTATGACCTTGTAACCTTGCTTAGGGTTCTCCACAAAGCATCCACCTTTGTTGAACCTTACTTGATAGCCTCTTTCAACCATTTGCCCAACGGACACCAAGTTCTTTGTGATAGTAGGTACATGCAAGACATCCTTGAGACATCTTCCTTCCTCCTTGTCATCCAAAGCTACATCTCCAACATGAGAGATCTCATGGGCTGTATCATCACCTGTTTCTACATGTCCTTTACCTTTGGGAACATGTAGATTAGTAAACCAAGAAGCATTGCAACTCATATGGTTGCTACATCCACTATCAATATACCAAGTGTTATCTACTTTGATTGAATTCCCATTCATGTGCATCATCAAGAGATTGTCATTTTCTGAACTTGTAGAAGCATAATTACCTTGGCCTTTGTATGAAGAACCTTGATTATAGCTCCTTTGGTTTCCTCCTTGGTAGCAATCTCTAGCAAAGTGGCCAAACTTGCCACATATGTAACATCCTTTGCCATCTTGATTCCTGTTTTGTTGATGTCATCCTCCTCTTCCTCTTGTTCTTCCTCTCCCTCTTTGTGATGAGGTGCCTTGGTCATATCCTTGATTGCTTGAGTGGCCTTGCCTTCCTCCAAACCTTCCTTTGCCCCTTCCTTGTCCTCGTCTTCCTTTGCCCCTTTGATTACCTGCATAGAAAACTTGTGCATCCTTGCTTTTAGTTGAACTTCCACCTATGTTCATTTATTCGGTGACCATGAGAGCAACCAATTGCTCAAAATCGGGAAGATTATCCCTTACATAAACTGAAGTGGTAAAGGGTTTCCACTTCTCATCATCTCTCAAACCATTAGGAGTATAAGCCACAAGATCGTCATCATCTACGTGGCTTCCAATGGATCCCAATGCATCTGATAACTCCTTGATCTTAAGTATGTAGTCATTTATGCTACTCCCTGAGCTCTTCCTAAGGTTGTTGAGCTCATTCTTGAGCTGGATCTTCCTTGCTTTGGTGCTTGTTGAATAAAGCCTTTCAAGTGTCTCCCATACCTTCATGCTTGAATCCAAGTCTTGGATATGGCCGATCATGCTATTGCTAATATGTTGGGAAAGAATAAAGATAACCCTCTTGTCTCTTTCATTCCATTCCCTAAAGGCCCTTCTCTGGTCATTGGTTGGATTCTCATCCAACCTAGGACTTGGTTCACTTCCACTAATCAACCCCCAAAGGCCCTTGCCCATAAGATAGTTGGAGACCCTAAATCTCCATGGTTGATAGTTCCCTTTGTCTAGCTTTTCAATTTGAGTGTTGAAGTCTCTCATATCTATTCTTTGATACTTGACCTAGCCGTTGGCTAATGCTCTAATGTGTGTAAAATGAAAATGAGGCTCTGAGGTCACCTCAATCCAAAGCTTTCCTTAGATGGACACCTTGTGCTCTTGAAACTTTGAGTAGAATAGCTCCCCTTGATGTGAGCTACCTCCAAGAAGCTTTTGTTGATGCAAATCTTCAACCACCAACTCCAAGAGGTCTTCTTGCTTGTATGTGATGCCTCCAAGATGCCCAAATGCTCTGATACCACTGATGGGGGAAGTATCTCAACCCCTAAGCAACGACGAAGCGTGAATGACCTCCACAGGTATCCTTCTTTGACCTCTGCACACCAAAAATGCTCTTACTCAGAGCTTATGCAGAGAGCTCCAGTGAGCTTTTGTGCACGTGTAGTAGACACCAATATCTTTCCAAAAAAACAAATTTCACTTCAAATGGATGCTTACACAAGGAGAAACAATGTCTACAACATGAGCTAGTTGAATGCTCACAACTGCCAATCAAGTAGATACCTCACTTCACTCCAGCAAGATGTTCTCAGAGATTATACAGAGAATGAATCTCAAACTTGGGTCAACTTTAGAGGCCTCTAATAGCTACCAAATGACACCAAAATCATAGCAAATGGATACATAGAGAAGGAGAACATGCCCTTACAACAGAGAGCAAAATATTTCCAGCAGAGCCTACACACAGAGAGAGATATCAATCACACATCTTCACCAAAATGAATGTTGCTCCCAGATTACTCAGAGAAAGCTAGAGAGAGTTTGTGAGCATAAAATAGACTCTAATAGCTATCCAATGAGACAAGAATTACATCAAATGGATACAATATGAGGGAGAACCAATGCTAACAACTCAGGGGTAGAGAGTTGCAACACTGCTTGCGCACACACATAGATATGCCTACTAAAAGAAAATAAACAAGCAAGCAAGGGGCTAGCTTAAGCAAGGGGCTTGCTTATCTAAACTCCAGCACTTAGTGCTCACTTTACATGAGCTAAAACTCCGAGAAGATGGCCCAAAAGAAGTCGGGATACATGCTCGTTTTATAGTGAGAAGTGTGCCCCTAAAATCTAGGAACTACTTTTCCAAATCAGCCTCCTAACTTGGAGCAATTAGTTGAGATGACTTGGGGAGTGGTTGAGTGACTTTTCTTGATGGAATCTTGTGGCTTTTGGCTTCCTTTGATTGCTCCACATGTCCATAAAAGATTCCCCACGAATTTGTAGCTTGAAGCTTGACTTTTAACACTCCCCCTCAAGCTTCAATTCTTTGTCCTCATCCAAGCTCCTTCATGTTGATGCATTGCTTGAATTTTGAAATCTTCATCCCATCCAAAGCCTTTGTAAACATGTCGGCAACTTGGTCCTTGGTACCAATATGATGTACTGAAACTTCCTTGGATATCACCTTTTCCCTTATGAAGTGATAGTGCACTTCAATATGCTTGGTTCTAGCATGATAGACAAGATTCGATGCTAGATGAATGCTACTCATGTTGTCACAAAAAATTGGATATGTGTCAACATGCAAATTAAGCTCCATAAATAACTTCTTAATCCACATTAGCTCACATGTGACTTGAGCCAAGGCTCTATACTCAGCCTCGGCGGAAGATAATGCCACCGTGGGTTGCTTCTTTGAAATCCATGAGATGATCTTGCTACCTAGCATGACTAGGTAACCACTTGTACTTCTTCTATCCTCCTTCGAACCGGCCCAATCGGCATCAGAATAAGCTTTGACCTGCATATCATCATCAAATTAATAGAACAATCCTTCATTTATAGTGGCCTTGAGATATCGTAATATTCTTCTTGCAGCTTGCAAGTGTGTAGTCCTTGGACTATGCATAAATTGTGATAACACTCCAACTCCATATGCTATGTCGGGCCTAGTTATTGTGGCATAATTGAAAGATCCTACAATAGATCGATACAAGGTTACATCCTCTAATGTCTCTCCATCAATGGAGCTTAGCTTTACATTAACTTCCATGGGATTTGAAATAGGCTTGCAATGTAACATCCCAAACCTCTCAAGTAGGTCTAGAATATACTTCCTTTGTATGAGCATAATACCTTCTTCTTTGTATACAACTTCAATGCCAAGAAAATACCTAAGATCTCCAAGATCAGATATCCTAAACTCCTTTCCAAGCTTTGCCTTGATCTCCTCAATGCCTTTGTATCATTACCTGTAATGATAAGATCATCTACATACACGCACATGTAGACTACAAGTTCTCCTCTTTGTTTGATGAAGAGAGATGGATCCGCCTTGCATGGATTGTAACCACATTTGATCAAATAGTCCACCAATCTTTGGTTCCAAGCCCTTGGAGCTTGCTTTAGGCCATAAAGTGCCTTCTTCAACCTACAAACATGATGTGGAAACTCTTTATGAACAAAACCTAGTTGTTGCTCCATGTATACCTCTTCTTCCAAGTCTCCATTGAGAAAGGCATTCTTGATATCCAATTGGAAAAGCTTCCATCCTTTGCTAGCAGCCATTGCAATGAGTGTCCTAATGGTGCTCATCTTTGCCACGGGGCTGAATGTCTCTTCAAAGTCCACTCCATAGGTTTGTGCAAAACCCTTGGCCACCAATCTTGCTTTGAACCTAGAAATAGATCCACCTGAATTCCTCTTTACTTTATACACCCACTTATTACCTATTACCTTCATGTTCTCCTCCTTGGGCACTAGAGTCCATGTTTGATTTTCCTCAAGTGCGTCGATCTCTCCTTGCATTGCCTCTTTCCATTCGGTGTACCTGCTTGCATCTTCATAGCAATCGGGCTCATGATCTTCTACTACTTTGTTCATATATGCATAATGTGTTGCCATGTATGAATCATAAGTAAACCTTTGAGTTGGATAGTTAACTCTAGAAGACTTCCTTTCTTCACCTTTTGGAGGAACAAACCTCCTTTGCCTTGGGAACTTGATCTCTTTCTTTGACGTAGCTTCTTTCTCCATCATGTGTCCTTCATAATCTTCAACTTCATTACCTTCTTCATCCAACTCCACCAATGTTGCTTTGCCTTTGTTGATTGATTGTGCTTCATAGCTTGATGAAGATCTCCCCCTCCATGGTGAGTTCATGCTTGAACTATCTTCATTGATAGAACACCTTGGGCCGCTTAGCTCTAGGTCGATTTGTTCTTCATCATGTCCATGCTTTTCTTCTTCATAGTCCTGCATACAATCATACTTCTTATACCAAGGGAGTAGCTCATCAAATGCTACATCCCTTGATATCCTCAAGTCCTTTGTGTTTGGGTTGAAGTACCTGTAACCTTTATGATCATTTGAATATCCTAGAAACACACATTTTTCTGCCTTTGGTTGTAGCTTGTGCCTCAATTCACTTGGCACATGTACATAACAAGTACATCCAAATATCTTCAAGTGGGAAAGATCAGGTTTCTTACCATAATAGGCTTGATATGGTGTCAAGCCATGGATCCCTGAGGTAGGAGCCCTATTCATAAGATACACGACGGTATTTGCTGCATCACTCCAAAACATGTTAGGTACATTCATCTCATTAAGCATTGCTCTAGCGATCTCGGCAATGTATCTATTCTTTCTCTCTGCTACTCCATTTTGTTGGGGTGTGTACCTGCATGGTACTTGCCTCTTGATGCCTTGATCCATTAAAAAATCAAAAAACTCATTTGAGAATATTCTCCCCCTCCATCGGACCTTAGCTTCTTGATATATGTACCTGTTTCCTTCTCTACCATTGCCTTGAATGCTTTGAAACATGTAAACACATCTGATTTGTTTTTTTATGAAATAAACCCAAACCATCCTTGTGCAATCATCTATAAAAGTGACAAAGTACTTGTTACCTCCAATGGATTGCTCTTTGGTTGGCCCCCACACATCTGTATGTATCACCTCCAATGGATGTTGGCTTATGTAGCCACTCTTCTTGAATGGAAGTCTCGCTTGCTTCCCTAGTTGACAAGATTCACATAAATGCTTCATACCTTGTCCTTGGAAGTTGGGAAGACCTTCAACCAGCCTCTTGAATTGCATTTCCTTCATTCTTTGTATGTTGATGTGACCTATCCTCTTGTGCCACAAGTCCAACTCCGAAATCCTCTTGTTTCCATAAGTGAAGTAGACATGTTGAGTGGAATGAGAATTTACCTCCAAAGTGAAGAGTCTCCCTTGCTTCTTTCCTCTTGCTATGACCTTGTAACCTTGCTTAGGGTTCTCCACAAAGCATCCACCTTTGTTGAACCTTACTGGATAGCCTCTTTCAACCATTTGCCCAATGGACACCAAGTTCTTTGTGATAGTAGGTACATGCAAGACATCCTTGAGACATCTTCCTTCCTCCTTGTCATCCAAAGCTACATCTCCAACATGAGAGATCTCATGGGCTGTATCATCACCTGTTTCTACATGTCCTTTACCTTTGGGAACATGTAGATTAGTAAACCAAGAAGCATTGCAACTCATATGGTTGCTACATCCACTATCAATATACCAAGTGTTATCTAATTTGCCTGAATTCCCATTCATGTGCATCATCAAGAGATTGTCATTTTCTGAGCTTGTAGAAGCATAATTACCTTGGCCTTTGTATGAAGAACCTTGATTATAGCTCCTTTGGTTTCCTCCTTGGTAGCAATCTCTAGCATAGTGGCCAAACTTGCCACATATGTAACATCCTTCGCCATCTTGATTCCTGTTTTGTTGATGTCGTCCTCCTCTTCCTCTTGTTCTTCCTCTCCCTCTTTGTGATGAGGTGCCTTGGTCATATCCTTGATTGCTTGAGTGGCCTTGCCTTGCTCCAAACCTTCCTTTGCCCCTTCCTTGTCCTCGTCTTCCTTTGCCCCTTTCAATACCTGCATAGAAAACTTGTGCATCCTTGCTTTTAGTTGAACTTCCACCTATGTTCATTTATTCGGTGACCATGAGAGCGACCAATTGCTCAAAATTGGGAAGATTATCCCTTACATAAACTGAAGTGGTAAAGGGTTTCCACTTCTCATCATCTCTCAAACCATTGAGAGTATAAGCCACAAGATCGTCATCATCTACGTGGCTTCCAATGGATCCCAATGCATCTGATAACTCCTTGATCTAAAGTATGTAGTCATTTATGCTACTCCCTGAGCTCTTCCTAAGGTTGTTGAGCTCATTCTTGAGCTGGATCTTCATTGCTTTGGTGCTTGTTGAATAAAGCCATTCAAGTGTCTCCCATACTTTCATGCTTGAATCCAAGTCTTGGATATGGCCGATCATGCTATTGCTAATATGTTGGGAAAGAATAAAGATAATCCTCTTGTCTCTTTCATTCCATTCCCTAAAGGCCCTTCTCTGGTCATTGGTTGGATTCTCATCCAACCTAGGTCTTGGTTCACTTCCACTAATCAACTCCCAAAGGCCCTTGCCCATAAGATAGTTGGAGACCCTAAATCTCCATGGTTGATAGTTCCCTTTTTCTAGCTTTTCAATTTGAGTGTTGAAGTCTCCCATATCTAGTCTTTGATACTTGACCTAGCCGTTGGCTAATGCTCCAATGTGTGTAAAATGAAAATGAGGCTCTGAGGTCACCTCAATCCAAAGCTTTCCTTAGATGGACACCTTGTGCTCTTGAAACTTTGAGTAGAATAGCTCCCCCTTGATGTGAGCTACCTCGAAGAAGCTTTTGTTGATGCAAATCTTCAACCACCAACTCCAAGAGATCTTCTTGCTTGTATGTGATGCCTCCAAGATGCCCAAATGCTCTGATACCACTGATGGGGGAAGTATCTCAACCCCTAAGCAACGACGAAGCATGAATGACCTCCACAGGTATCCTTCTTTGACCTCTACACACCAAAAATGCTCTTTCTCAAAGCTTATGCAGAGAACTCCAGTGAGCTTTTGTAGACCTGTAGTAGACAGCAAGATCTTTTCAACAAAACAAATTTCACTTCAAATGGATGCTTACACAAGGAGAAACAATGTCTACAACATGAGCTAGTTGAATGCTCACAACTGCCAATCAAGTAGATAACTCACTTCACTCCAGCAAGAGTTTCTCAAAGATTATACAGAGAATGAATCTCAAACTTGGGTCAACTTTAGAGGCCTCTAATAGCTACCAAATGACACCAAAATCGTAGCAAATGGATACAAAGAGAAGGAGAACCAGCCCTTACAACAGAGAGCTAAATATTTCCAACAGAGCCTACACACAGAGAGAGATATCAATCACACATCTTCACCAAAATGAATGTTGCTCCCAGATTACTCAGAGAATGCTCCAGAGAATTTGTGAGCATAAAATAAACTCTAATAGCTATCCAATGAGACAAGATTTACATCAAATGGATACAATATGAGGGAGAACCAATGCTAACAACTCAGGGGTAGAGAGTTGCAACACTGCCTGCGCACACACAAAGATATGCCTACTAAAAGAAAATAAACAAGCAAGCAAGGGGCTTGCTTATCACAACTCCAGCACTTAGTGCTCACTTTACATGAGCTAAAACTCCAAGAAGATGGCCCAAAAGAAGTCGGGATACATGCTCCTTTTATAGTGAGAAGTGTGCCCCTAAAATCTAGGAACTACTTTTCCAAATCAGCCTCCTAACTTGCAGGAATTAGTTGAGATGACTTGGGGAGTGGTTGAGTGACTTTTCTTGATGGAATCCTGTGGCTTTTGGCTTCCTTTGATTGCTCCACATGTCCATAAAAGATTCCCCACGAATTTGTAGCTTGAAGCTTGACTTTTAACACTCCCCCTCAAGCTTCAATTCTTCGTCCTCATCCAAGCTCCTTCATGTTGATGCATTGCTTGAATTTTGAAATCTTCATCCCATCCAAAGCCTTTGTAAACATGTCGGCAACTTGGTCCTTGGTACCAATATGATGTACTAAAACTTCCTTGGATATCACCTTTTCCCTTATGAAGTGATAGTGCACTTCAATATGCTTGGTTCTAGCATGATAGACAGGATTCGATGCTAGATGAATGCTACTCATGTTGTCACAAAAAAATGGATATGTGTCAACCTGCAAATTAAGCTCCATAAATAACTTCTTAATCCACATTAGCTCACATGTGACTTGAGCCAAGGCTCTATACTCAGCCTCGGCGGAAGATAATGCCACCGTGGGTTGCTTCTTTGAAATCCATGAGATGATCTTGCTACCTCGCATGACTAGGTAACCACTTGTACTTCTTCTATCCTCCTTCGAACCGGCCCAATCGGCATCAGAATAAGCTTTCACCTGCATATCATCATCATGAATAGAACAATCCTTCATTTATAGTGGCCTTGAGATATCGTAACATTCTTCTTGCAGCTTGCAAGTGTGTAGTCCTTGGACTATGCATAAATTGTGATAACACTCCAACTCCATATGCTATGTCGGGCCTAGTTATTGTGGCATAATTGAAAGATCCTACAATAGATCGATACAAGGTTACATCCTCTAATGTCTCTCCATCAATGGAGCTTAGCTTTACATTAACTTCCATGGGATTTGAAATAGGCTTGCAATGTAACATCCCAAACCTCTCAAGTAGGTCTAGAATATACGTCCTTTGTATGAGCATAATACCTTCTTCTTTGTATACAACTTCAATGCCAAGAAAATACCTAAGATCTCCAAGATCAGAGATCCTAAACTCCTTTCCAAGCTTTGCCTTGATCTCCTCAATGCCCTTTGTATCATTACCTGTAATGATAAGATCATCTACATACACGCACATGTAGACTACAAGTTCTCCTCTTTGTTTGATGAAGAGAGATGGATCCACCTTGCATTGATTGTAACCACATTTGATCAAATAGTCCACCAATCTTTGGTTCCAAGCCCTTGGAGCTTGCTTTAGGCCATAAAGTGCCTTCTTCAACCTACAAACATGATGTGGAAACTCTTTATGAACAAAACCTAGTGGTTGCTCCATGTATACCTCTTCTTCCAAGTCTCCATTGAGAAAGGAATTCTTGATATCCAATTGGGAAAGCTTCCATCCTTTGCTAGCAGCCATTGCAATGAGTGTCCTAATGGTGCTCATCTTTGCCACGGGGCTGAATGTCTCTTCAAAGTCCACTCCATAGGTTTGTGCAAAACCCTTGGCCACCAATCTTGCTTTGAACCTAGAAATAGATCCACCTGAATTCCTCTTTACTTCATACACCCACTTATTACCTATTACCTTCATGTTCTCCTTCTTGGGCACTAGAGTCCATGTTTGATTTTCCTCAAGTGCGTCGATCTCTCCTTGCATTGCCTCTTTCCATTCGGTGTACCTGCTTGCATCTTCATAGCAATCGGGCTCATGATCTTCTACTACTTTGTTCATATATGCATAATGTGTTGCCATGTATGAATCATAAGTAAACCTTTGAGTTGGATAGTTAACTCTAGAAGACTTCCTTTCTTCACCTTTTGGAGGAATAAACCTCCTTTGCCTTGGGAACTTGATCTCTTTCTTTGACGTAGCTTCTTTCTCCATCATGTGTCCTTCATAATCTTCAACTTCATTACCTTCTTCATCCAACTCCACCAATGTTGCTTTGCCTTTGTTGATTGATTGTGCTTCATAGCTTGATGAAGATCTCCCCCTCCATGGTGAGTTCATGCTTGAACTATCTTCATTGATGGAACACCTTGGGCCGCTTAGCTCTAGGTCAATTTGTTCTTCATCATGTCCATGCTTTTCTTCTTCATAGTCCTGCATACAATCATACTTCTTATACCAAGGGAGTAGCTCATCAAATGCTACATCCCTTGATATCCTCAAGTCCTTTGTGTTTGGGTTGAAGCACCTGTAACCTTTATGATCATTTGAATATCCTAGAAACACACATTTTTCTGCCTTTGGTTGTAGCTTGTGCCTCAATTCACTTGGCACATGTACATAACAAGTACATCCAAATATCTTCAAGTGGGAAAGATCAGGTTTCTTACCATAATAGGCTTGATATGGTGTCAATCCATGGATCCCTGAGGTAGGAGCCCTATTCATAAGATACACGGCGGTATTTGCTGCATCACTCCAAAACATGTTAGGTACATTCATCTCATTAAGCATTGCTCTAGCGATCTCGGCAATGTATCTATTCTTTCTCTCTGCTATTGCATTTTGTTGGGGTGTGAACCTGCATGGTACTTGCCTCTTGATGCCTTGATCCATTAAAAAATCAGAAAACTCATTTGAGAAATATTCTCCCCCTCCATCGGACCTTAGCTTCTTGATATATGTACCTGTTTCCTTCTCTACCATTGCCTTGAATGCTTTGAAACATGTAAACACATCTGATTTGTTTTTTTATGAAATAAACCCAAACCATCCTTGTGCAATCATCTATAAAAGTGACAAAGTACTTGTTACCTCCAATGGATTGCTCTTTGGTTGGCCCCCACACATCTGTATGTATCAACTCCAATGGATGTTGGCTTATGTAGCCACTCTTCTTGAATGGAAGTCTCGCTTGCTTCCCTAGTTGACAAGATTCACATAAATGCTTCATACCTTGTCCTTGGAAGTTGGGAAGACCTTCAACCAGCCTTCGCCATCTTGATTCCTGTTTTGTTGATGTCGTCCTCCTCTTCCTCTTGTTCTTCCTCTCCCTCTTTGTGATGAGGTGCCTTGGTCATATCCTTGATTGCTTGAGTGGCCTTGCCTTCCTCCAAACCTTCCTTTGCCCCTTCCTTGTGCATTTATTCGATGACCATGAGAGCAACCAATTGCTCAAAATTGGGAAGATTATCCCTTACATAAACTGAAGTGGTAAAGGGTTTCCACTTCTCATCATCTCTCAAACCATTGAGAGTATAAGCCACAAGATTGTCATCATCTACGTGGCTTCCAATGGATCCCAATGCATCTGATAACTCCTTGATCTTAAGTATGTAGTCATTTATGCTACTCCCTGAGCTCTTCCTAAGGTTTTTGAGCTCATTCTTGAGCTGGATCTTCCTTGCTTTGGTGCTTGTTGAATAAAGCCTTTCAAGTGTCTCCCATACCTTCATGCTTGAATCTAAGTCTTGGATATGGCCGATCATGCTATTGCTAATATGTTGGGAAAGAATAAAGATAACCCTCTTGTCTCTTTCATTCCATTCCCTAAAGGCCCTTCTCTGGTCATTGGTTGGATTCTCATCCAACCTAGGTCTTGGTTCACTTCCACTAATCAACCCCCAAAGGCCCTTGCCCATAAGATAGTTGGAGATCCTAAATCTCCATGGCTGATAGTTCCCTTTCTCTAGCTTTTCAATTTGAGTGTTGAAGTCTCCCATATCTATTCTTTGATACTTGACCTAGCCCTTGGCTAATGCTCCAATGTGTGTAAAATGAAAATGAGGCTCTGAGATTACCTCAATCCAAAGCTTTCCTTAGATGGACACCTTGTGCTCTTGAAACTTTGAGTAGAATAGCTCCCCCTTGATGTGAGCTACCTCCAAGAAGCTTTTGTTGATGCAAATCTTCAACCACCAACTCCAAGAGGTCTTCTTGCTTGTATGTGATGCCTCCAAGATGCCCAAATGCTCTGATACCACTGATGGGGCAAGTATCTCAACCCCTAAGCAACGACGAAGCGTGAATGACCTCCAGAGGTATCCTTCTTTGACCTCTGCACACCAAAAATGCTCTTACTCAGAGCTTATGCAGAGAACTCCAGTGAACTTTTGTAGACCTGTAGTATACACCAAGATCTTTCCAACAAAACAAATTTCACTTCAAATGGATGCTTACACAAGGAGAAACAATGTCCACAACATGAGCTAGTTGAATGCTCACAACTGCGAATCAAGCAGATACCTCACTTCACTCCAGCAATCTTTTCTCAACGATTATACAGAGAATGAATCTCAAACTTAAGTCAATTTTAGAGGACTCTAATAGCTACCCAATGACACCAAAATCATAGAAAATGGATACATAGAGAAGGAGAACCAGCCCTTACAACACAGAGCAAAATATTTCCAACAGAGCCTACACACAGAGAGAGATATCAATCACACAACTTCACAAAAATGAATGTTGCTCCCAGATTACGAAGAGAATGCTCCAGAGAATTGAGCATAAAATAGACTCTAATAGCTATCCAATGAGACAAGAATTACATCAAATGGATACAATATGAGGGAGAACCAATGCTAACAACTCAGGGGTAGAGAGTTGCAACACTGCCTGCGCACACACATAGATATGCCTACTAAAAGAAAATAAACAAGCAAGCAAGGGGCTAGCTTAAGCAAGGGGCTTGCTTATCACAAATCCAGCACTTAGTGCTCACTTTACATGAGCTAAACATCCAAGAAGATGGCGCAGAAGAAGTCGGGATACATGCTCCTTTTATAGTGAGAAGTATGCCCCTAAAATCTAGGAACTACCTTTCCAAATCAGCCTCCTAATTTGGAGGAATTAATTGAGATGACTTGGGGAGTGGTTGAGTGACTTTTCTTGATGGAATCTTGTGGCTTTTGGCTTCCTTTGATTTCTCCACATGTCCATAAAAGATTCCCCACGAATTTTGTAGCTTGAAACTTGACTTTTAACATTATGTATGTGTATGTATGCATGTACATTATGTATGCATATGTGTGTGTATGCATGTAAGTATGTATGTATGTATGCATATGTATGCATGTATGTGTATGTGTGTGCATGTCTCTCTATGTGTGTGTGTATGCATATATGTGTGTGTATGTGTGTGTGTGTATGTGTGTGTATGTGTGTGTATGTGTGTATGTGTGTGTATGTGTATGTGTATATGTGTGTGCATGTGTATGCATTATGTACGTGTATGTCTGCATGTGCATTATGTATGCATATGTGTGTGTATGCATATATGTGTGTGTGCATGTATATGTGTGTGTGTATGCATGTATGTGTGTGTGTATGCAACATTATGTGTGTATGTGTGTATCTGTGTGTGTGTTTGTCTATGTGCATGTGTGTGTGTGTGCGCATACCTAGCTTCAACGATGCGTGTCTCTCTCTCTCTCGCTCTCTCTCTCTCTCTCTCTCTCTCTCTTGTTCTCTTATTGCTCTCGCGTCCAAATCTCGGCACAAATGTGCCGGGAGAAATTGAATTTTTTTTTAACATTCGAGAGCGTCGCTTATGCGACGCTCTGGAACGGAGGACATCGTATATGCGACGCTATCCAGTTTGCCAACATCGCAAATAACATCGCTAGTTAGCGATGCTATTTGCGACACACACATTTAGCATCACATAAGCAACGCAGGCATCGCTTATGCCACGGAGGCCCATAAAAAAAAAATCCGAAAACAGCACCGTTTTTTGGGGGCGTCGCTATGCCCCCCTATTTCTTGTAGTGTGGTTTCTTTATTTGTATGTTTCTTTCTTTCTCTCTCTCTCTCTCCCTCTTTCTCTTTCTTTCTTGCTCTCTCTATCTTCCTCTTTCTCTCACATAGGCACATGGAGAGACATGGCATCTCCTTCCTTATTTGCACATGGAGACTCCTTTGTACATAGAGGGATTTAGCAGCCATCCTCAGAGGCTTTGCATCTCTCAAGCTTTCCTTGAAAGAGTGCTTAAAGCAACAGTAGAAATTGCTACAGTCCTAATGGAGATAGTTGAGGTCCTTAGCAAGATTGTGCCTCTGTATAGACAACCTAAATTTTCAAAAGAATGATTCTGTTTCTCTACACACCTATCTTTGATGCACTCCATTTGCACTTTTTTGTCCTTGAGTGAGTGTGTATGAATGCCGCAAGTGCATATATAACTCCCTTGACATATATCTTTGTAGATATTCCTTTTATTTGGCATGGATGAAGCTACACTTATGCCACTTGATAGTCAATGGATCTCTATCATCATTGAGGATTGATTGGCACTTTGTTGGGTAGGTAGGCTGGCACATATCTTTTCTTGTGCATCTGCTGCTCCTTTACCTTCCTTCTTTCTCTCTATGAGAATGGCCTTGTGTTTCTTCACCTAATCACATGGAATGGAGCTTCTATAGCTTTCCCTCATTGGCTTCACATATATAAGCTTATGATGCTATTCCATTAGGATGGCGACTTCAATCAATTCTCTCCAAATCATGAAGCTAAAACCTTTTGTCAAATGCTTTTCGCATGAATTGAAGAGAACTAAAAACAGAATGCAAGTGGAAGTCCAATTACGCTCTCATCTCTCTAATTGTATGCAAAATATCTATAGTGAAATTTTGCAATGGCTGATGAACTACTAATTCAAAAGAACTGGATCAGAAAAACAAATGTTCCAACTTCCTCCATGAGGGTTGATGCGTGCCATTTCATGGAACAATCTCCCTACCTCATGTATATATATTTTTTCTATGAGCCTTATCTCTGTTGTACATATCTATACGATAGCTTGTTCTCACAACCATAGGCGCATGCACAAATGAACAAGGCTTTTTCATAGATCTTTCAGAAGTATGGATTGCAACACCTCAAGAACAATAGCCATGCAGACTTTAGCTACTACTCATGGGGTGTTAAAGAAGCTTGATGATTCCTCATGATACACAGAAATCACAAAGAAGAAGCTGTTCTCCCTTGAAAGCATATATTGACTCATTATCTACAATAAGACTTCCACATATATTGCAAGATCTAGTGCTACAAAATACCTTTTATTGCAATATTAGTGCTTAAACCAATTTATATGATAGAAGATCTTTTAGAAAAGAAAATAATGAAGAAATAGCTAGCAAATTTTTATGATAAGAAAAACATCTAGGAGAAAGAAAAAAATCCTCAAGTTGATTTATAACTAGAAATACTACTCATAAGCACTTTCATTATGAAGATATGGAAAAGTGCGATGGATTAAGAGAGAATTAAGAATAGTATATATGCTAATGATAAAGATCCATAGAATGAATAATGAAGACAATCATATGCTCAACCTATAATCTGATACCAAGTTGAAATGACAAAAGACTATTCCTACTCTAGTATCGAAAACATACTAAACAAGACATCCTTTCAACATAGAATAAATTCCCATAGGAAATTGATTCCAAACCCATTTACAAGTATAATGAGAGATTTTCTCTTAGTTTATGCCTCTCAAGGTATTCCTAGCCTTCAGTGTACTTTCATGCAATAGTTTTGATATAAACTAACTTATGAACTAAAAATCCATCATCCTAGCTCACATAGTAGAAGTCTTTTGTTGTAGACTAAAATCTCTATATCCTAGTAACCAAGAAGTCCATAGTTTTTCATCCATAGACTTTTGAGCTAAGTTCTATCGGAAGAGCATCATCAGTGGCACTATTGCAAACTTTACTATTTTGTCTTCCCCCTAGTTTGCTATATGAATGCAAAGCATTCCTTCCACATATCAGAGTACCGTTAATTGATTCTCAATCATCTTCCTCATGATTAAGCACCAACTAAGATTTTGGTAATTGAATAGGTAAAATATATCCCTTTCTCCTAGAACATATAAAGAGAATAGTTATTACTCTACTCCCAATCCCACTAACGTCAATAACTAGATGATCTTGTCTAGTCAAGGACCATCATTGGGAATAGAAATAAATACTCTCTCTAGAGTCTCCATGCAAGACGCAATCCAATCATTGACTTTTTGATCTCTCAATTGCCGTGATAGGATTATGCCACTCCTATCTAGATAATATCAAGATGAGAGTATAAAACCTCTCTCCCTCTCTCTGATCTCATTGAAGCAAAGGAGCCCTAGTAGTGGAATCTATTCCACTCTCCCTCTCTCTTTGAAATAGATTTTGTTAAATCCATTTTCTCTATTCGTCCATATATTATAACATGTACATATTTTTCTTCCAAAATAGTGGAGAATCAAACTCCGATGTGAGGAAAATTATAGCAAAACGTATAGTAAATGCATTGCTTAGTATTGTGACATAATTAATTCTCAAATCTAGACTTAGAGATATTTTTCAAACACCTCTTCTCTCTAATAAAATATATACTCTATTCTTCATTTATAAAAGAAATCATATTTCCTTTCCTTTTTCTCTTTCAAAGAAGAGGAGCTAAAGTGAGAGAGTATTTGAGCTAATGTGAGATCTTTCCTTGATCTCTAGGTTGAATCCCACTTTTCCTCTCCTTAAAAGAGAGATTTATGAATTAATTTTCTCCTCTCGCCCATAGATTAATGTATAATCCCTCATTTAACCATTTTTGTAATTCCTAGGTACCAAGAATAAGTGTAGGTAGATTTCTATAGATTGTATGTATATATATATATATATATATATATATATATATATATATATATATATATATATATATATATATATATATATATATATATATATATATATATATATATATATATATATATATATATATATATAGGGTGCCTCAAATATTCCTCACTAATGGATCTATGCTCTAAATCATATAGCTAGTGCCATGACTATGGTTCCTAATCATCACTCAATTCATAGTAGAACCCATGGATTCTCTCTCATAAGAACCATATTTATGATCCCTTGTAAATGGTTCCCTTAGTAGTTGGGAAGAAATGCTTCACTTACTCAAGTGATATGCAAAAGTGAAATTAGTCACTGTTTGGGCATACCTCATGATACCCCATGGTCTCCTAATCATATCTTCAGAGTATTTTGAAGGTAAATAAACCTTGATTACATTGGAGATGATCATATATATCCCAAAATCCTCTATGAAACTTCCTAAAAGATATAGGACTTCTTGTGCTCATTCCTAAATTTGAAGGTGTACCTCCTTCCCCTCAGCAACCCTATGGTCTCAATCCACAAGTATTATTTCTTCAGATCCAATTACTAATGAAGTTGCCTTAACTATGAAGCTTTGATGGTGATAAGTCCATAAGATGCATGCTTACAAGCATGATTATAACTTATTGATTTTTGCAGTGGATGCATGTTATCATGCCATGAAATTCTACCTAAAGATAACTATGTATATAATGCCATGATAAGCAAAAACTTTTTATAGCATTTCACTGAGGAAATGGAGCCGTAGAAAGTTTTAACCATATCATAAGCACAAAGCCCTTGCGAGTTTATGGAACATAGGGCATTCATAATAACATGTGGCTTTGGAAACCCATGGCATACAAGCCATGCACTCAAGCATCAAGCTCCATAACCCACAAAAAACACAACATACTTGGTACAAAATCCTTGTTGAATATTCTCTTAATTGCCTACAATTATATTTCTTACAAATCATCAAAGAAGTGTATTTCTAGAAAAGTGAACCATCTCTTTAAGTTGAAACAATGATCAAGCTTTATGACTTCATTTCAACCAACACATCCATGCATGTATATGGTAATATTCCAAACATAAACCATAATGCCTAAAGATATAAGCCATATGTCCCTAAATTGTTGGATGTCAAAATTGAATGCATCGAAGCTTTTCAACAAGCTTTAAGACCTCTACATGTTTTTCACCCATTCCTAAGATGAATTTTGAAATGTCCAATGGTTTCATATCAAAACATCAAACATGGAGAAAATGGTTACAACAAATGATACAAATATGCCGAAATGCATATCTAGTCCATTTCAAAACCGGTAAAAAAAATTCAACTGCTAAAAATAATCATAAAATATAGTATACATCATGTTTAACTTATTCAAAGTGAAATCACTTCAAAAACCTTCTTTTTTTGCAAGATATGACTTCTAGAAAATAGTTGCCAAAAATGATCAAAATTTGGAGACCTGCATAAAGCTAGAAAAATACATGATCTCCAAACTTTCTTTGCATAATATGAAGTAGATCTTGTTCTTTTCAAAACGTCCATAGCACATCCAATTTTGGGTTTCCTAGACTAAAATATGGTCTCTATAAGTATGACATGACAAACTAGTGAACAAGTGGAGGTGTTGGAAGAAAGAGAGAAAATGTTATCCTTGAAGTGCCCAAAGGCAGTCTTCCATCATGCAAATCCTAAATTTCCCTCCATATCATGAGAGAGTAATACATCATGGTAATTTAACATATTTTCACATTCCCAAATCATCTCTTCATATATGCTACTTCTTCTCCCCAAAAGAGTCATAAACAAGTATTTTTACCTTTTTCTAAACATGGTAAATGGGAGGTTTTGGCAAGCTTGTAATGCTTTTCTAATATGCTTTTTCTTAATTTTCCTAATTCTTTATGATGATAGATATACATACTTCATGTTAGTATCATTTTTCCTATTAAAATTCTCTTACTATCTAACTTTTCTTGCTCCCAAAGATGGAGATTTCCTAAAATTTCCTCTTAAAATTTAGTTCAAAAAGAGCTGAAAGGGGGTTTTTCAGGATGCAACATACCTCGTCAACTCATCCATTTCATAAATCTAATAATTCTGTAGGGAAGTCCATATGGCATACTCTCAATGCGCATGTTTCTCTCTACCAAACCGTACCTAATGCACCTCCTTTTCCCTTCCTCAAGGTGGGAACTTATTAATTTTAGGTGATGGAATTTTGTCTGAAAGTGATAGAAAGGGATCTTTGGAGAGCTTAGGAATTTCTATTTTAAATATTTTGGGCTTTTTTAACTCTATATATGAGTCCATACATCATAAAACATGTTTGTGTGACGTTTCCCACCAAAGTATGGCAAATTCCTCTTCTTTTCCCTCTCCCAAAATGGGGTTCTATTAATTTGAACACCTCAAAACCCCCCAAAAGTGTTGAAATCCTTTCTCTTCTCATACTCTACAATTTATCTAGATTTTGAAAAACGAAGGAACCATATAGCCCTCACTTCATATATACCAATTTCGTATCACAATCCAATAAAAAAAACCCCTCTTTTGATGTTCTTCAAAATCGAGGCTACAAAAATTTTCGAATAAGAAAACTCATGTACCTGTACTTTTTTCCTCTATAGAGAGAGAGAGAGAGAAAAAAAAAAGATAGAGAGATAAAATATAGAGAAAAACTTTCTCTTATCTCCCACAAGTGTTGGTCATTACTCCTCTATAGAGAGAGAGAGGAAAAAAAATATGGAGAGATAAAATATAGAGAAAAACTCTCTCTTATCTCCCACAAGTGTTGGTCATTACTGTTATACGATTTGTGGGTAGCCTTAAATCGCTTCTCTATGTCGTCTGCATAGCATCTTCTTTCGAATGATTCCATATGACATACTTTCTACGTAGTTCTAAGAGGTGTTTCGTAGCCTTTGTATAATTAGATATGTGAAAAGATTTCCACCCTAAATGGTTGTTGCAAATACTTCTTGTATTGTGTGTAACAACTCTCTCTTTCGATGCTTTTCTATCTCGAAACCTATTAGTAAAAATAGTTTGTCCTATGTGACTAGCTTGGCAAAATTATAGGTATTCAATTGCAATAAGTGATAACTCGTTGTAGCTCTCTCATATTATAGTTGATGCTTTGTGAGATGGTTTCTCTTACTAATGGAATACGACTTTGAAGTTGTTGTTAGGAAAGGTCGGACCCACCTCAAGGCGAATCACCTTTCTCACATCACTTCAAGAGAACCATCACAAGGAGTGTCTGATGAACTGACCGATGCTTATCTGTTCAATTTAGAAGTTGTTCATAAATGGGAAAATAAGTTGGTGCCTATCCTAACCTTCAAACCTGCAAATAAGAATGTGAAAACAAACAAAGATAAAATTTTAAAATCACAAAAATATCAAATACTGGCAGGAAGTATGTACAAACAAGATACACAAGGTGTATTAGCTTATTGTTGAGGAGGATGAGCATAGCAATTGGTCGCAACAAGCCCATGAAGGATTGCTAAGAAATCACTATTGTAAACAATGAACATTACATAATCTAAAACATTTAGGAGTGTATTGGTCTAGTATGGACAGACAAATACATGAGTGGATTTAGAATTTCTCAATGTTCTAGGAGAGACCCCTAGTCAAGTATGCTACCCTTTATCATGTGTTGTTAATTGCAGAATGCAGTGCTCCATTGGTAGAGTTTATGAGATTGAGAACACTACCCAATGAAGCTAGTCTAGCAAGAAAATGAAGCATGGAGAAAGAGGCTCAAGAATACACCTTAGTAGGAGACAACATATACCAAAGAGGCGGTTACTTAAGACTGTGCATTCACAAATCACACTATTTGAAAATCTTAGAAACTGCACATAGCAATGTTGTAGATGGACACTTTGGGCCTAATCGAGTAATTAAGGCCATTCTATTCTCAAGACATTGGTGGACCACTCTTCATATGGATGCATATACCTATGTGCAGAAATGTGACACATGCAAATGTGCACAATATGTGATCAGAAAAGATGAGATGCCTTTGAGGCCAATGATGGGAGGATGCACATTCTCAAAGTGGGGTATAGACTTTGTAGGTTCTATTAACCCCCCAACTAGAAACTCCCATGCAAAGTACATTATTGTAGCCACATATTACCTTGCAAAGTGGGTAGAACTAAAAGCCATGACAAAAAATGATGCTCAAACGATGGGTAAGTTCTTATTCGAGAACATATTTTCCAGATATGGGTTACCAATATAGTTAGTAAGTGATAGAGGTACACACTTCTTGAATGAAGTCATTGAAAACCTTCTCCAAGAATTCTTAGTGATACATAAGAAGTCTACCCCCCATCATCCACAAGCTAATGGACAAGCAAAGAGCACAAATAAGATCCTATGTAATGTATTGACAAAATTGGTAAATAATAAATGCTCTAATTGGGATAAGCAATTTCATCATGCTGTTTGGGCTTACCAAGTTGCCTACAAAATGGTACTCAATGCCACCCCATTTCAGATGGTCTTCGGACAGAATGTTATGTTACCATTAGACTTCTTGATCCTGACTTTAAAAGTAGCATAAGAGCACAAGTGGAATGGACAGGAGTTGTCCTCTAGGATAATTGACCTGGAACACTTAGGTGAGACTAGGCTACAAGTGGTAGCAGGCATGCATGCTGCAAAGAAAAGACAAAAGGCATACTTTGATGCACACATCAAGCATGAAAGATTGAAAGAGGGAGACCTAGTGTTTGTTTATACACTAAAGTAGCATGCCCCTAAACTAAGAAAATGAGGATACGGACCCATGGTCATTAATAGAATCTCCACTAGTGATGTGGTTCAATTGGCCACTCTAGAAGGCCACATCTTTCCAAGCTATATAAGTGGATGCCGAGTCAAGCTTTATCCAGAACCTCTTATAGAGGATATGCTAATGAGACTCACACTGCTAAGAAGCAAATAGAAGGAGAGTTAAGGATTAGAGAAGAAGCATAGATAGAGACCAGAGAGCGCATTAGACAAAATACATTAAGGTGACAAGGCCTATATGTCAATATCAATGCCCCAAGATATCACATGGACATGTGCCAAATATTAGGTGTAATTGCTCCTCGAATAATTGACCGATGTCCCTTTCTAACCATAGAGGTAGGACAAGGAAAAAATGTAAGGACTATGAGAGCCTTGATTGACTTAAGTGTAGCAAATAGTGCAATTATATTCTCATACTACCAAGATCTACAATTGACCAATTCCATAGAAGCCTATCTCATAGGATTGGGAGCTATGGAAGCCCCTTGTTTGGGTGAGGTGGAACTTCCCATCTACCTTCAAGTTGTCCCAATGAGAGTCAAAATGCTAGTGTGTCAAGATGAGGATCTTATGGAACCGCTTGTCTTGGGTCAAGATTGGATCTATGACCATGCAGTCAACTTAAACCTAAGAAGTCAACTTCTTCAAGTTTGGGTACATGAACAATGCATTACATTAGAATAAGAGAATTGCATGATCAAAGATCTAGGTATCACAGATTCTCTTAGTTCTTCTAAGACTAATCTTTGAGAAGAAGATGTTGTATGTGTCAAAAGCTCTAGGATGCATAAGGAGTCAATCACAAAAGAATAAACTCGAAGGCACGTGGATCTCTCTCCTTTGTCAAAGACTAATGCAACCACAATATTTCAACCACAAAGGCAAGCAAAACCATACAAGACAACCACCATATCAAATAAACAAGCAAAATTCAAGAAGAAAGTACTTTCGTGCATGAAGTAGATTTGGGTACAAAAAGGAGAGCGACCACAAGCTTTGCCACAACAATTCCTATCCAAGCAAGCAAACCATGCCAGAAGAAGAACCAAGCAACAAGGACAAGCTCAACCAAAAGGTCTCTGACAAATTTGGGTGCCTAAGAAATTAGTCGCAGCTCAACAACGACAATTGCACATGTGGGTACCCAAGGAACTCTTACATGTCAGGAGGAAGGAGATAAGTAAGAGATCACACACACACACACACACACTCAAAATCAAAGAGGAGCACACACACAGATTGAGGTAAGGAAGAACGATCTTCTTCTTTGTCTTCTTCTTCTATTACATAAAAGGAATGTACAAGAATGACCCAGAAAATGGCAATACAACAAGTGCCATATATGAAGAAAATTAAATGGGGAAAATCCTAATGTCCGCGAATGAGTGAGGTTGGCAAGAAACAAATGTGCCATCACTGTTGGTAGATAAATCTAGTAAGCTCAATGAAGTATCCCTGACATATACTGGCGTGACCACTATACGTGTTAGAGAAATGAAAAAGTGATACATGTTATCATGGATCATCACATGTTGAGCTTGATATCTCAACACTTCCCCGCAAGCTCAACGCCATGTCCACTAATCCAAGCGTTTTTCGAAACTTCTTTAGCTTCTTTGCTTCAAGTGCTTTAGTGAAAATATCAGCAACCTCCTCATCTATTCTCACATAAACAAGATCAATATCACCTGCTAATACCTTCTCTTTGATGAAGTGATAATGTACCTCGATATGCTTTGTTCAAGCATGAAAAATAGGGTTTTGTGCTAACTATATACTCCAAAGATTATCACAATAGATGGTGATAGGCTTTTTCACTTCCACACCTAAATTTGCAAGTAGCATGTCCAGCCATGATGCCTCACATGCTGCCATTGCAGCACCTCTATACTCAACCTCTGTACTCGACAAAGCAATAGTGATGTATGTGTGTGTGTGTGTCTGTCCATTTGTGTGTGGTGCAATTAAAAGAGAAGATGGATGGTCTCTAGCCACAATGGAAAATAAAAGAAGATAAATTTCATGTTCTTAAATGAGGATCTAAAAAGATAGATGTGGTTTGTTTTTTGTAGAAGTTCTGTTTTGCAAGAATTAAAGAAAAAACGAGAAAAAAAAGGGCACAAATGAATTTTGGAATCTACCTTGTTATTGGGGAAATTATTTTAACAGGTATCATAAGAGAGGTTAGTACGAGAAATGGGGGCCTCTTTATGAGCTTTCTGTTGCTTTGTTTTCTTGTTCTATTGTGCAAAAAGGAAGAAAAAACGGAAACTCCCAAAGTTAGATAAAAATTCCTTTTTCGTTTTTTTTTAATGATGCTTTAGAGAGATAAAACGAGAGCCATCTAGCAAGAGGGAAGAGGGCAGCGATGTATAGAAGCCTTCTTCTTTGCCTTAAAAGAAAGGTGCTCCAGGAGGAGAGTTGAGGGGGTTAACGAAGCGTTGGGAGAGCTCGAGGGTGAAAAAAAGAATGAGCATAGTTTTGAGCAATGTCGAAGAGAGAAGAGGACAAAGGTGGAGCACTAAAAAGGGGTGCTGGTTTAGAAAAGGATGTACTCACTCCGTATCCATCGTGCTAGGATGAATGCAATCCCTATTAAATAAAAGAAGCGAATGGGAAGAGATTAGTCAACTTCTCCATTTCCTTGGGAAAGCGATATTTGTGGAGAGAGAGAGAGAGAGAGAGGAGTCTATGCATAGAAAAAAAGGAGGAGATGGGATAGTTGAGGTTTGCTTGGTTCATATTTGAAAGACGTTTTTTCAGGAGGTACACACAAGGGGATATTAAAGAGTGTTGTTACTTAATACACAAACCAGGAGAGAGAGAGAGAGAGAGAGAAAGAGAGAGAGAGAGAGTCTAGAAACTTTGTTTTTGGGCCATTTGACAGAGAAAGATAGAGAAAAGGTACAAGAAGAGAAGAAGGGGTCTATTAGAGGAGCTTCTAGGGCCATTTTAAGTCATTTTTTATAATACAATTACTCTTTTGTTATTATCTTTTTGATGTGTGAATCTTATGGAGCAATTTAAACATTTAATGTCTGAGTAGTATGATGTTTTTCCACATGCTTTACCGCCCACTTGAGGAGATTTCGATCATGCTATTGATTGAGTAGCTGATTCAAAGACTATTAGTAAAGGATCTTATAGGATGAGTCAAAGCCAACATGATAAAGTTGAAAGGAAAATCCAAGACTATTTGGATCAAAGATTTATACACAGTAGGGAGCATGCGTTTTTTTGGCAAATTAAAAAGATGGTTCAAGAAGAATGTGTATTGATTTCAGGGCATTTAATAAGGTACCTTCGAAAATAGACTTTCTAGCCTAAGATGAATGAACTGTTTGATCGGTTATATGGAGCTAAGTATTTTAGTAAACTTGACCTTAGAATAAAAACTGAAGATGTTCCTAAAACTACTTTTCGCACTCAAAATGGGCATAATGAGTTTATGTTGATGCTTTTTGGACTCATCTATGCCCCCAATAACTTTCATGAGACTCATGAATAAGGTTGTATGGCCCTATCTTGGAAACTTCCTTGACGATATCTTAGTCTGTAGCTCCACACAACAAGAACACTTGGAACCTTTGAGAAAAATCTTTCAAGTCTTACAAGAAAACTCATTTTATGGTAAGGAATCCAGATGTGATTTTTTCAAGACTGAGGTCTCTTATTTGGCACATATTATCTAAAGGGTGGCATACCCATGAATCCAAAAAAAGTAGTGGCCATTCTTGAATGGCCATATCCACAAAACTTTGAAGAGATACATATCTTTTTGGGTCTATCTAGTTTCTATCCTAAGTGCATCAAAATTATGCTCATATAGCTATCCCTATGATTGAACAACTTCAAGATAAAGGGAAGAATTTTCATAAGGCAAAGAAAAATGTGAAAGTATGGAAAACTTAAAATTAGCAGTATAGATGATCCCAATTAACCATTTGTGGTTGAGTCTGATGCTAGCCACTTTGTCACTTCCACACCACTAGTACAAGATGGACATCGAGTTGCTTTTGAAAGAACAAAATTAGATCCTACAAAAAATAACTATTCAGTATGATCAAGAGAGCATTAGATGCTTCTCTAATCAAAGATATCTAAAGGGAAGGAAGGACAAATGGGGAAAAACATTACAAGAATTTGATTACAAACTAAGATATAGAAAAGGACAATTCAATGTAATGTTTGAATCACTTAGTTGCAATCCAATCATAAATGTATTGAGTTTTACTTGGATCAAGTAGAGGGAAATTTCCTGAATTGAAAGAATCTTGACATTCTGACCCTTTTGTTTTCCTTGATCCCGGTCTACATGAAAGGCTCGAATCTTGTGTGCTCCCTATAGAAGAGTTGGAATAAAGTCAAAAGCTTCATAAGAATAAGTGAAGATTGGAAGTGGGCGGCTCGTATCAGAAAAAATGACTCTATCTGGTTCCCGATCCATGGCATCTAGATCATGGAATCCTAGAACATTCAAAATACCAAGAGGCTATGGAACAAAGGCTTCAAAAAATGGAAACATCTCTAGAAGCAAGACACCAACTAGTAGATCAACTTTGATGATATTGACCCTAGCATCAACATCTCCTTTGAAGAATGGAACACTTTGCAAAGCACACATCTCACCTAGGACCGCTCTAAAGTTCGCGTTCTCATGGGGCATGACACACCGAGCTCACTTGGTCTCAGATGGCACAATGAAAATTTCCTATCAAAAATCCTGAACATCAAATAAACCATTGATTATCAGGTTAACCTCAACAAGAAGTGGTGCCTGTCATGGACCTGGCTTATGTGGGACTTGAAGTTCTTGGCTATCTGGCACCCCCTCATAGAAATCAAAAAGTCTGTCCTCTTATGGCAAATTCTTCACTGTGGAATCTGGACCAACCTTAGGGCTAGCAAAATTTGTGGGATACCTCCCTAGTGCAAACGTCGCTACCTCCATTTAAGATGTTTCTCACATCTTCTTTACTTGTCCCAACTCCAACATGCTCTTGCAGATTGTCAAAAAGAAAATTAGACTTCAGAAACATATCAGTTGGAAGCAAGCTCTATTGGGACAAGCGATCGGCTGCTCTACGACTCTCTGGAATGCCATCAGAGGGAAGGTCCTATGGAAGATGGAAGATCTAGCGGGAAAGATGTGCTTTTAACTTTGGTGACTCCCCCAAAGAGTGGTTGATTGAGAAATCGTTGTTCCTCCTTGGCAAAAGGATCACTAACTGTAAGAGATCCCCCCCTTCAAGCATCATCAAGTGCTCATTTTGATCAACAACAAGCTTAAACCCATGTGGGCCCATGCATGAGGGTGATGAGAGGGTGATTAACCTTCTTTATAATGCCATCTAAACCTTCTAAACTCTTTAAAAGATTCCCCTGCTTTGTGGGATTTGGGGGATCCCATGGGCACTAGTCCCCTTCTCTTGTACTTTTCTTTTAATTAATTCAAGTCTAGGAGAGCAGGCTAAGGCCGAACTTCCTTTATTAAAACAAAAAACTAGAGGGAAAGGTAGGAATTATCATGCGGAATGATTAGTGTTCAAGATGTTGAGTTATGGGCTTCCAATGGAGATGGAGTATTGAAAAACACTCAAGAGGAACTTAATTGTGACAATTACAATATTCAAGATGAATACTTACTTTATCAAGGAAAAGTTAAGAAACCAAGTTTTACGTGAGCATCATGACACCCCTAGTGTAGGACATCTGAATAAAAAACACATTTGATGTTGTTAAACAATAGTTCTTTTGTCTTGGATTACATCCAGATGTATATGATTATGTAATTAAGTGCAATAAATGTCAGGTCAAAAGAGTTGAAAGATTGATACTAGGAGGATTGCTTCATCCACTTGAGATGCTTGATGGAAAATGGGAAAGCATATCTATGGATTTCACTATAGGACATCGACGAACTTAGTGAGGACATGATCCTGTCTTGGTTTTGGTAGATAGGTTAACCAAAATGCTTGGTTCTATTCCAACACATACTTTTGTGAAGACACTTGAATTTCCTAGAATTTCACGGAACAACTTAGACTGCATGCTCTTCCGTTTGACATAGTTCTTGATCAAGATAGGTTTAACTAGTCATTTTGGGAGAATGTTCTTCAAATGCTTGGATACCAAGCTTAAGTTAAGTATGAGAAAACATCGTGAGATGGATGGGAAAATTGAATGGCCGGTTAATAAGTATTAGAAGATATGCTCCATGCATAAGTTAGTGAAGGACAAAAAAATTGGAAAGAGTATTTACCCATTTTTTAATTTGTATATTATAACGCAAAGAGTTTTTCTATGGGATATAGTCCCTTCATGCGTATACATATGTTTCAATTGAGAGCTCCATATGCAGTTGGACCACAACATGAGAGAGTCCGAGATACAAAATACTCTATGGAAGATATGAATGACATGATTAAGATCCTTATTGGTGGGATATAAGTTTTAAAAACGGCGACAAGTGTATCATTAAGTGCCTTTGCGGTTTGAAACCATGAAAATAGGACCATGTCCAATCACCTATGTATTTTTGGAAGATTTTTTTTCCTAAAGCACATGAAGAATCTTGGATAGTGCCAAAGCTATTCGCATACTAGTAGTCGCAAAAATTGTTGTTTCTCTCACTTTCTAAATCCATTGAACATGAACGTTTAGACACAAAAGCTAGGATTTGAGAGCTTTCCAATAAGCTATAATAATCTCAATTGGACACCTAGAGTTTTGGCAACTTACTCACACATGACATACTATTTTTCCTAACAAGTTTAAATGTAGAGAAGCGTACAAAGAGAAAGTTGTCACATGCGATCCAAGAAGCATTTTCGAAAACCTATTTTGTCCAAGACTCCTTGCATAAAGTTTCTTTTTTTTTGGTTTTTTCCAAAGAGGAATTTTGGCATTAGCCTGCTCTCCCACACTTTGATTAAAATAAAAGAAAAAAAAGTACAGATAGATGGGTCTAACACCCATGGGATGCCCCGAATCCCATAAACCATGGGAAGAACATATAAAGCTAGAGCTTTTTACAAAGGAGGTCGATAACCCCTTCGTCCCCTTCATGTGGGGCCCATATGGCTTTAATCTTGTTGTTCTCGAGGAAAAATACTCTATGGTGTCTAAAAGGTGGGGACTTCTTACAATTGGATATTCTTTTGCCTAGAAGGAAAAGAGATTCTCGATAGACCATTCTTTAGGAGGGTTTCCAAAAATTGGAAGCACATCTCTCTCTCCAGATCTTCAAGAGGTTCTCACCTCTTATACCATTCCGCAATGTTGAGGAGCAACTAATGCCCGGGAAGCAACCATTGGAGATTCCATGGAAGAGCCCCCTCAAGGGTTAGATCCTTTGTCCGGATGCCTCCACTTCAAAGAAAAGATACAAAGAGAAAAACAAGAAGAAAAAGGGACAAGGTTCCTCCCCATAAGGAAAATCACCTTCGATAATGCGCTTCATATCACTAAATGTAAGGGAATCATTTGATCCCTCAAGAGCAGCTATTATTTGCCAATGTTTTCAGGATCATAGCCTAAATCCGGACTTCATCAATATTCAAGAGAGCAAAATTGATGGAGAAGACCTTCAGAAAATACTAAAATGTATTTCTCCGTCTCATGTCTGGATTTCCACTATCATCCTAGGGGGGTTGGTGGGGTAGCTATCGGAATTAACAACATTTGGTTTGATAGTCTCATCAACGCCCTCGAAGATCAGAATCATCATCGAATTGTTGCGTCCTTCAAAGAACCCTTGCATTTCACCATTGTAAGATTGACTTTGACAAAGCGTATGATAGGCTTGAACGGGACTTCATTCTCCAATCTCTCAAAGACCTCGGTTGTAGTCAGAAATTCACTAAGATGATCTCTACCCTATTGGGGAATGTGTCGGTGCATATAAATATCAATGGCCAGTTGTCAAAGACTATGAGACTAAAATGCTCTATCAAGCAAGGTTTCCCTTTGGCCCCTTTGCTTTTTTGTTGTTGCTACGGAGGGGCTCGATTGCCTAGTAAGCATCATATGGACTTAGGCCATGTTCAAGGTCTCTAGCCACCTTCTTTGGAAATGAACATGGAACTTGCTCAAGAATTATAGATCCATTGATGGATCTTTCATTATCTTCATTGTTAGTGGTGAATCCATCCTCTTTACTAGTAGTGTATCCCTCTTGGTTATCTTCTTTACTGGTGGAATCCTCCAGGGTTTTTCCTCTCAGTGTCCACATCACATTGGTTCCTTCCCCCTGGGTAATCGAACTTGTTGATCTCTTTCTCCAAGTTGCAGTAGATGTTCCTGAGTGTAGCCACACCAGAGGGGCTCCTCTCAACTGTCCCCTTAGGGCTTCTTTTCCTTCTTCGTCTTACTTTTGTGAACCCTTCTAAGTTTATCACCATGACTTGAGTTTCTTTCTCTTCCCCAACATTTAGAGGATGACCTTGAGTCTTGATTTGGCTCTTTGTAGCATTGGTTGCTTCTTGGCTTTGCTTATTCTTAGAGGAATTCTATTTTGATAGACACTATTTAATCCTCTATCCTTGAAGCCCACACTGAAAGCATGCGTTTGGTAAATTTTTGTATATGATCTCCTGCTCCTAGGCATCTCCATCATTGATGTCTATGGAAATCTTCGTAGGGAGAATATGAGGAGTCATGAAAGGATCCTCTAGTCATTTATGCATCATCCAAGATCATTCTAGGTGTGTGTGTGTGTGTGTTGATGCTGAAGTCGGATGCTAGATGTACGTATGTTGTTGAGCCGTATTCTCTCATAGGACTCCATATTATCTCATATATCTCTCCTACCCTTTCCAAGGGTGCCCATTCTCTTTAAGAGTCTGTTAGGAATTCGTTTTTGCCTTGTAGAAAGCTTCATTATTAGAGATCTTCTACTTATTTGAAAGCTTATCCAAGGATAGATCTAAATAAGATTCTCCTTGCATAAGCTTTCAAATAAGTAGAAGTTCTCTAATAATGAAGCTTTCTACAAGGAGAAAATGAATTCTAACAGACTCCTCAAGAGAATGGGCACCCTTGGAAAGGGTAGGAGAGATATATGAGATAATATGGAGTCCTATGAGAGATATGGCTGAATGGCATATGTACATCTGGCATCCCGACTTCATAGCCTCAACACACACACACCTAGAATGATCTTGGATGATGCATAAACGACCACAAGATCCTTGCATGACTCTTCATGTGTCCTTCACTTCGCTTCATATTGCATGCTTGTCTTTTGGGCTACATGTGACCTTGTTGCTTCATTCAAGACTTTTGGTGATTTAATAATCCCTTTTTGGATACCATGCACCTTCCCATGTATAGCTTGACTTTTCTAACGTTCATAATTATTTTGGGAAAATATATGCTTGATCTTTCCCTAAAATTTCATAGCTTTTATCACTCCTCAAGCTCAAGTTATTTGTTGACTTCACTTGGATCCTTCAAATTGATGGAATTATTCAACTTGGCAAATTGATTTGCATCCTAGAAATTTGTGGGTAGATTAGATGTATAGTCCTTTGTGTTGATATGATGTACCTACACTTGCTTATCAATTATGATTTCCATTACAAAATGATAGAGTATCTCTATATGTTATGTAACTTTTTGCATGAGACATTGGATTGTTAGCAAGATGTATGATGGATATATTATCCCTGTAGAATGGTATGGTCTTAGATTGCACTTCCAAATCTTTCATTATATTTGAAAAGTCAATTACTTCACATATTGCTTGCGAAAGTGCTCTATATTTAGCCTTGGTTGATTATCCTCAATTGGTTGTCTCTTTGAACTCCATCGGACACATTTTGCACGTAGCATCATTAAGTACCTTGTGGTACTTCTTCTATCATCCTTCAATCTTGCCCATCAACATCTCCATAACATTTTGGTTGCAAGCACTATTCAATATCTCTATGAAAATCCATTATTGATGGTGTCTTTGACATATCTAAGAGTCCTTGCTACATCCAAGTGTTCAAGTGCAACCACATACACGTATTTTGAAAGAACTCCTACACTACATGCCAAGTCAAGCCTAATGATTGTAGTGTATATGAATGATCCAATAATGCTAATATAAAGCTGAATTTCATTAATGTTTTATCCTTGGTCTACAAAGAACTTCACATTTTGATCCATAATTTTTAAGAGTGGCTTACATCCACACATGCCAAATTTTTACAACACATCTAACAAGTATTTTATTAGCAATAGATAAATAGCATCCTTCATGTATGTAATCTCAATACCTATGAAGTATTTGAGCTCGCCAAGATCTAGTATTTTGAACTCCATTCCAAGGATCTCTTTGATACCTACAATATTATCATCTATAATGATCAACTCATCAACATAGATACATATGTATAGTGATTTTCCATCCTCCATCTTATAGTACAATGAGGGATCCACATCACTAGCTTAATATCCACACTTGATAAGGTATTTAATCAACCTCTTATTCCAAGCTCTTGGAACTTGCTTCAATTAATACAGGGTTTTTTTTTACCTGCATACATGTTTCGAATTCCTTTTGTCTTCATAACCCATAGCTTAATGCATAAACACAACCTTTTTATGTCACTAAATTCCACCTTTTAGATGTCACTAATGCAATAAATTCCTTGATGGTTCCCATTTTGGATACTATTCTAAAGGTCTATTCATAATCTATTCAATGTGTTTGTGTGTACCCTTTATCTACCAAACTTGATTTCTGTCTAGAAATAGATCCATTTGCGTTCATATTGATTTTGCATACCCATTTATTTGAGACAGACCCTCATTCTTTTGGAACAAAATCCCAAGTTTTATTTTCATCGAATGGTTTTATTTCTTCACCCATAGCTTGTGAACATTCCTTCTTTTTCCATGCTTCTTCAAAGCTTGAGGCTTCTTTATCTTTTTTGACTTGTGTCATGACCTAGCTACTCTCATACCAGTAGTCACTAAAACTATTTTTTCTCCCAATTTTTTAACCCAATCAACATGCTCTATTAGATACAAAAACTAGAATATGAGAGAGCTACAACGAGTTATCACTTATTGCAATTGAATACCTATAATTTTGCCAAGCTAGTCACATAGGACAAACTATTTTTACTAATAGGTTTCGAGATAGAAAAGCAGAGAAAGAGAGAGTTGTTACACACAATACAAGAAGTATTTGCAACAACCATTTAGGGTGGAAATCTTTTCACATATCTAATTATACAAAGGCTACGAAACACCTCTTAGAACTACGTAGAAAGTATGTCATATGGAATCATTCGAAAGAAGATGCTATGCAGACGACATAGAGAAGCGATTTAAGGCTACCCACAAATCGTATAACAGTAATGACCAACACTTGTGGGAGATAAGAGAGAGTTTTTCTCTATATTTTATCTCTCCATATTTTTTTTCCTCTCTCTCTCTATAGAGGAGTAATGACCAACACTTGTGGGAGATAAGAGAAAGTTTTTCTCTATATTTTATCTCTCTATCTTTTTTTTTTCTCTCTCTCTCTATAGAGGAAAAAAGTACAGGTACATGAGTTTTCTTATTCGAAAATTTTTTTGTAGCCTCGATTTTGAAGAACATCAAAAGAGGGGTTTCTTTTATTGGATTGTGATACGAAATCGGTATATATGAAGTGAGGGCTATATGGTTCCTTCGTTTTTCAAAATCTAGATAAATTGTAGAGGATGAGAAGAGAAAGGATTTCAACACTTTTGGGGGGTTTTGAGGTGTTCAAATTAATAGAGCCCCATTTTGGGAGAGGGAAAAGAAGAGGAATTTGCCATACTTTGGTGGGAAGCGTCACACAAACATGTTTTATGATGTATGGACTCATATATAGAGTTAAAAAATCCCAAAATATTTAAAATAGAAATTTCTAAGCTCTCCAAAGATCCCTTTCTATCACTTTCAGACAAAATTCCATCACCTAAAATTAATAAGTTCCCACCTTGAGGAAGGGAAAAGGAGGTGCATTAGGTACGGTTTGGTAGAGAGAAACATGCGCATTGAGAGTATGCCATATGGACTTCCCTACAGAATTATTAGATTTATGAAATGGATGAGTTGACGAGGTATGTTGCATCTTGAAAAACCCCCTTTCAGCTCTTTTTGAACTAAATTTTAAGAGTAAATTTTAGGAAATCTCCATCTTTGGGAGCAAGAAAAGTTAGATAGTAAGAGAATTTTAATAGGAAAAATGATACTAACATGAAGTATGTATATCTATCATCATAAAGAATTAGGAAAATCAAGAAAAAGCATATTAGAAAAGCATTAGAAGCTTGCCAAAACCTCCCATTTACCATGTTTAGAAAAAGGTAAAAATACTTGTTTATGACTCTTTTGGGGAGAAGAAGTAGCATATATGAAGAGATGATTTGGGAATGTGAAAATATGTTAAATTACCCTGATGTATTACTCTCTCATGATATGGAGGGAAATTTAGGATTTGCATGATGGAAGACTGCCTTTGGGCACTTCAAGAATAACATTTTCTCTCTTTTTTCCAACACCTCCACTTGTTCACTAGTTTGTCATGTCATACTTATAGAGACCATATTTTGGTCTAGGAAACCCAAAATTGGATGTGCTATGGACGTTTTGAAAAGAACAAGATCTACTTCATATTATGCAAAGAAAGTTTGGAAATCATGTATTTTTCTAGCTTTATGCAGGTCTCCAAATTTTGATCATTTTTGGCAACTATTTTCTAGAAGTCATATCTTGCAAAAAAAGAAGGTTTTTGAAGTGATTTCACTTTGAATAAGTTAAACATGATGTATACTATATTTTATGATTATTTTTAGCAGTTGAATTTTTTTTACCGGTTTTGAAATGGACTAGATATGCATTTCGGCATATTTGTATCATTTTTTGTAACCATTTTCTCCATGTTTGATGTTTTGATATGAAACCATTGGACATTTCAAAATTCATCTTAGGAATGGGTGAAAAACATGTAGAGGTCTTAAAGCTTGTTGAAAAGCTTCGATGCATTCAATTTTGACATCCAACAATTTAGGGACATATGGCTTATATCTTTAGGCATTATGGTTTATGTTTGGAATATTACCATATACATGCATGGATGTGTTGGTTGAAATGCAGTCATAAAGCTTGATCATTGTTTCAACTTAAAGAGATGGTTCACCTTTCTAGAAATACACTTCTTTGATGATTTGTAAGAAATATAATTGTAGGCAATTAAGAGAATATTCAACAAGGATTTTGTACCAAGCATGTTGTGTTTTTTGTGGGTTATGGAGCTTGATGCTTGAGTGCATGGCTTGTATGCCATGGGTTTCCAAAGCCACATGTTATTATGAATGCCCTATGTTCCATAAACTCGCAAGGGCTTTGTGCTTATGATATGGTTAAAACTTTCTACGGCTCCATTTCCTCAGTGAAATGCTATAAAAAGTTTTTGCTTATCATGGCATTATATACATAGTTATCTTTAGGTAGAATTTCATGGCATGATAACATGCATCCACTGCAAAAATCAATAAGTTATAATCATGCTTGTAAGCATGCATCTTATGGACTTATCACCATCAAAGCTTCATAGTTAAGGCAACTTCATTAGTAATTGGATCTGAAGAAATAATACTTGTGGATTGAGACCATAGGGTTGCTGAGGGGAAGGAGGTACACCTTCAAATTTAGGAATGAGCACAAGAAGTCCTATATCTTTTAGGAAGTTTCATAGAGGATTCTGGGATATATATGATCATCTCCAATGTAATCAAGGTTTATTTACCTTCAAAATACTCTGAAGATATGATTAGGAGACCATGGGGTATCATGAGGTATGCCCAAACAGTGACTAATTTCACTTTTGCATATCACTTGAGTAAGTGAAGCATTTCTTCCCAACTACTAAGGGAACCATTTACAAGGGATCATAAATATGGTTCTTATGAGAGAGAATCCATGGGTTCTACTATGAATTGAGTGATGATTAGGAAACCATAGTCATGGCACTAGCTATATGATTTAGAGCATAGATCCATTAGTGAGGAATATTTGAGGCACCCTATATATATATATATATATATATATATATATATATATATATATATATATATATATATATATATATATATATATATATATATATATATATATATATATATATATATATATATATATATATATATATATATATATATATATATATATATATATATATATATATATATATATATATATATATATACACCACAATCTATAGAAATCTACCTACACTTATTCTTGGTACCTAGGAATTACAAAAATGGTTATAATGAGGGATTATACATTAATTTTTGGGCAAGAGGAGAAAATTAATTCATAAATCTCTCTTTTAAGGAGAGGAAAAGTGGGATTCAACCTAGAGATCAAGGAAAGATCTCACTTTAGCTCAAATATCTCACTTTAGCTCCTCTTCTTTGAAAGAGAAAAAGGAAAGGAAATATGATTTCTTTTATAAATGAAGAATAGAGTATATATTTTATTAGAGAGAAGAGGTGTTTGAAAAATATCTCTAAGTCTAGATTTGAGAATTAAATATGTCACAATACTAAGGAATGCATTTACTATACTTTTAGCTATAATTTTCCTCACATCGGAGTTTGATTCTCCACTATTTTGGAAGAAAAATATGTACATGTTATAATATTAGAGAAAATGGATTTAACAAAATCTATTTCAAAGAGAGAGGGAGTGGAATAGATTCCACTACTAGGTCTCCTTTGCTTCAATGAGATCAGAGAGAGGGAGAGAGATTTTATACTCTCATCTTGATATTATCTAGATAGGAGTGGCATAATCCTATCACGGCAATTGAGAGATAAAAAAGTCAATGATTGGATTGCGTCTTGCATGGAGACTCTAGAGAGAGTATTTATTTCTATTCCCAATGAGGGTCCTTGACTAGACAAGATCATCTAGTTATTGACGTTAGTGGGATTGGGAGTAGAGTAATAACTATTCTCTTTATATGTTCTAGGAGAAAGGGATATATTTTACCTATTCAATTACCAAAATCTTAGTTGGTGCTTAATCATGAGGAAGATGATTGAGAATCAATTAACGGTACTCTGATATGTGGAAGGAATGCTTTGCATTCATATAGCAAACTAGGGGGAAGACAAAATAGTAAAGTTTGCAATAGTGCCACTGATGCTCTTCCGATAGAACTTAGCTCAAAAGTCTACGGATGAAAAACTATGGACTTCTTGGTTACTAGGATATAGAGATTTTAGTCTAAAACAAAAGACTTCTACTATGTGAGCTAGGATGATGGATTTTTAGTTCATAAGTTAGTTTATATCAAAACTATTGCTTGAAAGTACACTGAAGGCTAGGAATACCTTGAGAGGCATAAACTAAGAGAAAATATCTCATTATACTTGTAAATGGGTTTGGAATCAATTTCCTATGGGAATTTATTCTATGTTGAAAGGATGTCTTGTTTAGTATGTTTTCGATACTAGAGTAGGAATAGTCTTTTGTCATTTCAACTTGGTATCAGATTATAGGTTGAGCATATGATTGTCTTCATTATTCATTCTATGGATCTCTGTCATTAGCATATATACTATTCTTAATTCTCTCTTAATCCATCCCACTTTTCCATATCTTCATAATGAAAGTGCTTTTGAGTAGTATTTCTAGTTATAAATCAACTTGAGGATTTTTTTCTTGCTCCTAGATGTTTTTCTTATCATAAAAATTTGCCAGCCATTTCTTCATTATTTTATTTTCTAAAAGATATTCTATCATATAAATTGGTTTAAGCACTAGTATTGCAATAAAAGGTATTTTGTAGCACTAGATCTTGCAATATATGTGGAAGTCTTATTGTAGATAATAAGTCAATATATGCTTTCAAGGGAGAACAGATTCTTCTTTGTGATTTATGTGTATCATGAGGAATCATCAAGCTTCTTTAACACCCCATGAGTAGTAGCTAAAGTCTGCATGGCTATTGTTCTTGAGGTGTTGCAATCCATACTTCTGAAAGATCTATGAAAAAGCCTTGTTCATTTGTGTATGCACCTATGGTTGTGAGAACAAGCTATCGTATAGATATGTACAACAGAGATAAGGCTCATAGAAAAAAAATATATACATGAGGTAGGGAGATTGTTCCATGAAATGGCATGCATCAACCCTCATGGAGGAAGTTGGAACATTTGTTTTTCTGATCCGCTTCTTTTGAATTAGTAGTTCATCAGCCATTGCAAAATTTCACTATAGATATTTTGCATACAATTAGAGAGATGAGAGTGTAATTGGACTTCCACTTGCATTCTGGTTTTAGTTCTCTTCAATTCATGCGAAAAGCATTTGACAAAAGGTTTTAGCTTCATGATTTGGAGAGAATTGATTGAAGTCGCCATCCTAATGGAATAGCATCATAAGCTTATATATGTGAAGCCAATGAGGGAAAGCTATAGAAGCTCCATTCCATGTGATTAGGTGAAGAAACACAAGGCCATTCTCATAGAGAGAAAGAAGGAAGATAAAGGAGTAGCAGATGCACAACAAAAGATATGTGCCAGCCTACCTACCCAACAAAGTGCCAATCAATCCTCAATGATGAGAGAGATCCATTGACTATCAAGTGGCATAAGTGTAGCTTCATCCATGCCAAATAAAAGGAATATCTACAAAGATATATGTCAAGGGAGTTATATATGCACTTGCGGCATTCATACATACTCACTCAAGGACAAAAAAGTGCAAATGGAGTGCATCAAAGATAGGTGTGTAGAGAAAGAGAATCATTCTTTTGAAAATTTAGGTTGTCTATATAGAGGCACAATCTTGCTAAGGACCTCAACTATCTCCATTAGGACTGTAGCAATTTCTACTGTTGCTTTAATCACTCTTTCAAGGAGAGCTTGAGAGATGCAAAGCCTCTGAGGATGGCTGCTAAATCCCTCTATGTACAAAGGAGTCTCCATGTGCAAATAAGGAAGGAGATGCCATGTCTCTCCATGTGCCTATGTGAGAGAAAGAGGAAGATAGAGAGATCAAGAAAGAAAGAGAAAGAGGGAGAGAGAGAGAGAAAAAAAGAAACATACAAATAAGGAAACCACACTACAAGAAATAGGGGGGCATAGCGACGCCCCCAAAAAACGGTGCTGTTTTTGGATTTTTTTTTACGGGCCTCCGTGGCATAAGCGATGCCTGTGTCGCTTATGCGATGCTAAATGTGTGTGTCGCAAATAGCGTCGCTAACTAGCGATGTTATTTGCAATGTTGGCAAACTGGATAGCGTCGCATATACGATGTCCTCCGTTCTAGAGCGTCGCATAAGCGACGCTCTGGAATGTTAAAAAAAAAAATCAATTTCTCCCGGTACATTTGTGCCGAGATTTGGACGCGAGAGCAAGAAGAGAACAAGAGAGAGAGAGAGAGAGAGAGAGAGATAGAGAGAGAGAGAGAGATAGAGAGAGAGAGAGAGTGAGAGAGAGAGAGAGACACGCATCGTTGAAGCTAGGTATGTGCACACACACACATACATATGCATACACACACATATACACATAGACGCACACACACACATACACATAGAGACACACACACACATATACACACATACACACATAATGTTGCATACACACACACATACATGCATACACACACACATATACATGCACACACACATATATGCATACACACACATATGCATACATAATGCACATGCAGACATACATGTACATAATGCATACACATGCACACACATATACACATACACATACACACACATACATACATACACACACATACACACACATACACACACACACATACACACACATACACACACATATATGCATACACACACACATAGAGAGACATGCACACACATACACATACATGCATACATATGCATACATACATACATACATACTTACATGCATACACACACATATGCATACATAATGCACATGCATACATACACATACATAATGCATATGCATACATAATGCACATGCATACATACACATACATAATGCATACACACACATATGCATACATAATGCATACACACACATATGCATACATAATGCATACATAATGCATACACACACATACACACACATATGCATACATACATGCATACACATACACACATAGACACATACACACACATAGACACATACACACACATAAATAGATACACACTCATAGACACACACACACACATACACATAGACGCGCACACACATACACACACATATACACATAGACATACACACATAGACACATACACACCTAATGATGCATTCACACACATACACATGCATACACACATACACACACATATACACACACATACAGACATACACACATACACACACATATATGCATACACACACACATAGAGAGACATACACACACATACACATACATGCATACATATGCATACATAATGCATATGCATATGCATACATACATACTTACATGCATACATAATGCACATGCATACATACACATACATACACATACATACACATACATAATGCATACACACACATACAGACACATATGCATACATACATGCATGCACATACACACATAGACACATACACAGACATAGACACATACACACACATAAACACATACACACTCATAGACGCGTAGCGACACATACACATAGACACACACACATACACACACACATACACACACACATATACACACACACATACACACATAGACACATACACACATAATGATGCATACACACAGATACACATGCATACACATACATATGCATACATACATGCATACACATACACACGTAGACACATACACACACATAGACACATACACACACATAAACACATACACACTCATAGATACACACACGTACACATAGACACACACACACATATACACACACACATACACACATAATTATGCATACACACACATATACATGCATACACACATACAGACACATATACACACACATATATGCATACACACACACATAGAGAGACATATACACACATACACATACATGCATACATAATGCATATGCACATGCATACATACACATACATAATGCATACATACACATATGCATACATAATTCATACACACACATACACACATATGCATTCATACATGCATACACATACACACATAGACACATACACACACATAAACACATACACAATCATAGACACGTAGCGACAAATACACATACACACACACACATACACACACATATACACACAAACATACACACATAGACACATACACACATAATGATGCATACACACACATACACATGCATACACACACATATGCATACATACATGGATACACATACACACATAGACACATACACACACATAGACACATACACACACATAAACACATACACACTCATACACATAGACATACACACACACATACACACACATATACACACACATACACACATAGACACATACATACATAATGATGCATACACACACATACACATGCATACACACATACAGACACATATACACACACATACACACATATATATGCATACACACACATAGAGAGACATACACACACATACACATACATGCATACATAATGCATATGCATATGAATACATACATACTTACATGCATACATACACATACATAATGCATACACACACATATGCATACATAATGCATACACACACATACACACATATGCATACATACATGCATACACACACACATAGACACATACACACACATAGACACATACACACACATAAACACATACACACTCATAGACGCACACACATACACATAGACACACACACATACACACACACATATACACACACACATACACACATACACATAATGATGCATACACACACATACACATGCATACACACATACACACACATACACACACATACACGCACATACATACACACACATGCATACATACACATACTTAATGCATACACACATACATATGTACACGTATATATATTGATTTCCAACCCATTTTGTTTTATATGTTAGGTATTATGGAACCTAGTAGAGAGAGAAAGGCGAAACTCACTCATAAAAAGTCTTATGAGAGCAAGAGTTCCGTCTGATACTCTAGGGGCCATCATGCATGATTACTCAGAGATGTCTGATGATGAGCTGGACTATATGATCCAGATGCTTACCTAGCGATCAGAGGAGGGCTCTTCTGCAGCTCCACATGCAGGAAGACAACTATCTTCTCATAGGTATGTTTTTTTTCATAAACTTTCTTAATGATATTATAACACATATTTTTATTTATTTTTATCTATCTATTTTCATGACACCTATACCACCTCCAGATCGTGATAGCAGAGTAGAGTTGCCTATGAGGACATGCATAGGCACCTTAGGACTAGAGTGCCATATAGAGCCAGAGGGGAATATTGTGTACATAGGGAATGGATTGGAGTTCAAGAGAAGAATGCGGCATTATGCGACTCTTACCTGCACCTTGTCCACTTACCATGGAAGTAAGTATAAATTTTACATATAAATTGAAATAAATATCTTATGTTTTATTTACATTATTTTTTTTATTTTTGTAGTGAGCATGATGAGAGGGATAAAAAATATGTACTTAGTTCACTTGAGATAGAGTTTGGGACAGGATGGTCACATAAGTGGTGTCTAAAAGAGATGCGGACACTTATGGCTCATCGTCGCGATAATGCACGGTATGCACTGCTTTTATGTATATATATGTGGATATGAGTATGTGTGTTTATGTATGTATGTATGTATATGAGAGAGAGAGAGAGAAAAGAGTGAGACTAGAGGTACAAATACACACATACACACACATATACATCATACATGCACATTTACACACATATACACATACATGCACATTTATACATACACACACATACATACACATTTTTACACACACATACACATGCATGCAGCTACACACATATAATGAATACACATAGACACATACACATACTCACATACACGTACACATACTCACATACACATACACATGCATAATCATATGTACACACACATAGACTCATATAATCATATTTACATGCATATATACATATACACATGCATATATACACACACACACAACACATGCATATGCACATATAGATACACATACATACACAACACATGCATACACATAAATAAATAAATAAATAAATAAATAAATAAATCCTATTTCAAAAATCCTAAATTGAAAACACTAATTTCGATATTGGGGTTTTAAAACCCCTAATTTAAAAACTCTTATTCAACCTTTTATCCATATGTTTGAAGTATATGTACACATTGCATCTATTCCTCAGACGTCCTATTAGAGAGACGTCTCTCCTCCCAACCTTATGCCTCTATATATAGCTACTCGAATCAACGAGGATCATAATATATATAAATATATATACACATCATGTAGATACACATACATAAATATAAAATGGAGTAGATATATTATGCATCACACATACATGCCTAAATGCACACACACACACACACACACACACACACACACATATATATATATATATATATATATATATATATATATATATATATATATATATATATATATATATATATATATATATATATATATATATATATATATATATATATATATATGCATACATATTTACATGTACACATTTACACATAGACACATATACATATATACATGTACACATCACATATACATGCCTACATGCACACATAAATATATATATATATATATATATATATATATATATATATATATATATATATATATATATATATATATATATATATATATATATATATATATATATATATATTGAAGTGATTCGATGGCGTGCACCACAGTGGGTTCTCCTTCTTGAGAGCTCCACGACGATATGCTCGGAGTAGAAAACCGAGCTCCTTAGGCCGCACACAGTACTCCACGCAGAAGCTGCAAAATACGCAGAAAACACAGTACACAGAGAGCACGAAGACAGACTTCTTAGGTCTTACAAATGCGGTCGACCTTACAGTCTGTGACTGACCAGGCCACTATATGTTTTATTAAAGAACATATACAAAGAAGTGTCCGGTGGCCATTTGGCCTTTCAGATGGACACTAACGGTAACAATCTCCCACTAAAGGCCAATATGGCCAGAGTAACTATGGGAGAAAAAATAAAGAATGATAAAGAATACCTGAGTGTAAGTATACAAACTATACCTCCCACCTGATGGGCATGTTACACAGTATACAAGTGACTGCGTAAGCTCAAGAATCAAGTAACCCCCATCAAGTGACAACAGTGTCGAAAGCTATCTTGTGGTAGAGCTTTAGTCAAAGCATCTGCAGCATTATCTCGAGTGTGAACCTTCTCAAGAATAATGCTCTCAGTGGCTAAGCAATCTCTAATGAAGTGGTACCTCACCTCAATGTGCTTGGTCTTTGCATGATAGACCGGATTCTTAGCCAAAGCAATGGCACTCTGACTATCACTGAGCAAGTGAGGTACATGCTGAGGTAAACCCATATCATAGGCAAGACGAGAAAGCCACAATGCTTCCTTACATGCCTCACTTGCTGCAACATACTCTGCTTCTGTGGTGGAAACAACTGTACATTCTTGAAGATGAGATCTCCAAGAGATAGCACCTCCAGCAAAATGAAAAATGTACCCTGATGTAGACTTACGATTGTCTACACAACCAGCATAGTCAGAATCTGTGTAACCAATAATGGATGCTTTCCCTCTACCTAAGCATACACACTTGTCCTTAGTGCCACTCAGATATCTCAAAATCATTTTGACCGCTTCCCAATGTTTCTTGCCAGGATTAGACATATATCTGCTCACAACTCCCACTACAAATGCAATGTCTGGTCTCGTAGCTACCATAGCATACATGAGACTACCAACAGCAGACTGATAGGGAATTTTGGTCATGAATTCCTTTTCCTCATCTGATTTGGGGCAGTCATCCTTGCTCAATTTCACATATGTGGGTAAAGGTGTACTCAATGCCTTTCCACCCTGCATATTGAATCGGTGAAGTACTTTGGATATGTACTCACTTTGAGACAAGTATATGCATCTTTTACTCCTATCACGAGTAATGCGCATGCCAATAATATATTTTGCATCCCCCAAATCCTTCATATCAAATGTCTGACTCAACTTCTTTTTGAGAAGTGACAAATCATAAGAGGACTTCCCAACAATCAACATATCATCGACGTAAAGTATCAAGCATATCAAGTTGCCATCAGAACATCTCTTTGTGTAGAGACAATGATCCTCATTGCTCCGAGAATAGCCTTGGGACTTCATAAAAGCATCAAACTTTTGGTACCATTGTCTAGGAGACTGTTTAAGTCCATACAAGATCTTCTTGAGCTTACAAACTAGACTTTCCTTGCCAGGAACTACATAACCCTCTGGTTGTTCCATATAGATCTCATTTGTAAGATCTCCATGCAAGAAAGTTGTTTTCACATCCATTTGGACTAGCACTAAGTCCTCCATTGCAACGAATCCAAGCAACATGCGCAAAGTAGTCATCTTGACCACTGGAGAGAAGATTTCCTCAAAATCAACACCATGTTGTTGCTTAAAACCCTTTGCAACAAGTCGTGCTTTATATTTTGGAGAAGCACTATCTGATGTGAATTTCAGCTTATATACCCATTTACATGGTAAAGCTTTTTTGCCCTTTGGCAAAGGTACTAAGTCCCAAGTACCATTCTTGTGAATAGAATCCAACTCACTCTTCATGGCACGCTCCCACTTGACATGATCCTCTGTCTGCATAGCCTCTTTGTAGCAAGAAGGCTCACCGGCATCTGTTAGCATAACAAAATCTAAACCTCGAACATATCTATCAGGTGGATATGAGACACGTGCAGAATGTCTCAATGGTTGCTGAACAGGAACATGTGCAGACTGATCTGAATGGACATTCTCTTGAACATCCCTATGTGCAACATTTTTATGCATGCTAACCGGAGGACTAGTATCCTCAAACACCACTCTTCTCACTTCAACCTCCTAAATGGGTTGTTTATGCATCTTAGACTCATTAAAAATGACATCACTACTTTTGATCACTGACCATGTTTCAGGATCCCATAAGCGATATCCAAATTGTCCTTCTCGACCATATCCAAGAAAAATGCATTTCTTTGACTTATGGTCCAACTTTTGTCTAAGATTCTTGGGTATATGAACATACGCTTCACACCCAAAAACTCGAAGATGATCATAATATGGTGGTTTCCTTGTCCATAACTCTTGTGCCACTTTCAGACCTTTGGTAGTACTAGGTGAAAGGTTAATCACATGAACTGCAGTCAATACTGCTTCTGCCAAAAAACCTTGTGAGAGGTTTGCATGATGCAACATAGAGACTACTCTATCTTGATTAGTTCTATTCATCCTCTCAGCTACACCATTCTGTACTGGGGTATAAGGAGCTGTAAACTCTCTACGAATCCCTCTAGACTGACAGAAAAGGCTGAATCCATGTGAGGTATATTCAACCCCATTATTTGAACGTAAGGCCTTAAGCTTAGTTCCTTTTTTAGTCTCAACTGAAGCAAGCCATTTTCTGGAAGTGGGGAATACATCACCCTTTGATTTGATAGGATATACCCAGACTTTTCTAGTAGCATCATCTATGAAAGTGACAAAGTAAAGAGAACCACCTAAGGACCTAGTGGGCATAGGACCACACACATCTGTATGAACGAGATCTAAAGGCTGAATTGAAGAGTCAATGTGCGTTATATGCACATTTCTGGTTTGCTTTCCATATTGACAATGCTCACAAAATGAAAATTCAGAGAAAGATAACACAGGTAAGTAGCCAGAACGAGAAAGATTTTCCATTCCACTACGAGATATATGGCCCAAACGACCATGCCAAATAGAAGCCATAGGCTGTTCAGTAACAGCTAACAAGTGTTCTTTCTGTGATACAAATAAAGGATAAAGTGAGCCAACTTTGCTTCCTTTTGCAATAACCATATTGCCCTTTGATATACGAAAGGACTTAGCATAGAAGACCACCTTGTAACCAAGGTCATCAAGTTGACCAACTGACATCAAACTGCATGATAACTGAGGTACATGGCATAGATTATGCATAGTAAATTTTGAACCATCAATGAACTGCACAACCACATCTCCAATCCCCACAACATCACACTAGTAATAGTCACCAAGTCTCACGGTACCAAGAGACTTTGCTGCATAATTAGAGAACCATTCTCTATGTGGTGTCACATGGAAAGAAGCACTAGAATCTAGCAGCCAGGTGTGGGAAAGAGAATTAGCCATAAGTGCCTCAGATGGCATAGTACTATCAAGTGTCAACACATCAGCATCATCAGAAATAGCATTAATTTCTTCAATCTTCACAGTCGAAGTAGATGGTGCAGGTAATTGTTTAACATGCCCATCAACATTCTGTCCTTTACCTTTAGCATTCTTTAATGCATAACAATCTTTCTTCATGTGTCCTTTCTTATGACAATAATGGCATTCAATATCCCTCTTCCTTGATTTACTTCTACTCTTATTCCGTTGACCATTCTTTTCCTTGTTCTTGCTCCTACCACGTTGTTGATTCTTTCCTTGGTAAGAATCACGAACATTATATGCATCTCCACTTTGAGTGCCAACCATAGATTTTCTACGAATCTCCTCACTGAAGAGTGCTCCACATATGTCATCATAGACGAGTTTACCACCAGGTGCACTGTTGCTAATAGCTGTGCAAAACGTATCCCATGATGATGGTAGGGGTGCATAACAGCAATACTGCTTTCATTTCATTATCCATATCCATTTTCTGAGTCTATAACTGGGAGAATATAGCATCAAACTCATTTAGATGAGCAGCAACACTATCTGTGTCCTTCATACGAAGGTCATATAATTTTCTCATTAGATACACTTTATTTGATGCCGTCTCTTTTTCATATGTATTGCATAACTTCTTCCAAAGCTCCTCTGCACTTTCACAGTCTAATACTGTAAAGTAAACATTATCTGCCAGGTGCAAGCGAATGGTAGACCTGGCCATTTCATCTAACTCATCCCAATCATCTTCATCCATGTCAGCAGGCTTCTTTGAAATCCCATTTATTGGCTTCCATTGCCTCCTTTAAATCAGCACATCTTTAATCTGATTCTTCCATAGAGCAAAGTTTGTGCCATCAAATTTTCGGATCTCAAAATGATCTTTGCCCTGCAAGTTATAGCTCCTCCTCAGAACACTAGCACTAGACCTTGATCCACCGGATGTACCTGAGACCTCTGATGCCATGATCCTAGAGAACTGATTAGAATGATAATGGAGCTAGAAGAGTCCAAACACCAACAAATAAGTGTATCAAGGAGTAAATCGACCACTGTATAGTTGACTAAACCAAAAATCTGGAAAAAATTTGCCAGAGTATCCTCTACAAAATTAGCATATGACCAGTGTCAAAGTATCATAAAACTGCAAGTACTGACATGTCTACCTGCATAGTGAATCACTGACTCCACTGCATATAATCAGTTACCCAATAGAAGCCAACTAGGCTTATCGAGCACCTATGGACAACTATCATACATCTCCTATGGCGAGGCTAGGTAAGTCTTCCACCTGCATCACCGAAGAGACCCCGACATCTGGGTGTCTCCCAGTTAAGAAAACCTCACCATGACCCTCTTTATCAAACGTAAAAGGCTTTATGCAAAGAACGTAACCGCTATATCAATGACCACATGGACGTACATAAGCGGTATCCACAGAAGCGTACATGGTGTGTATGTGCTCAATATATGCAGTAAAATGACACTAAAAGGCTGAATACACAACCCAAAAACTAGCCAATAACACTTGCAAGTGTCTGTCAACTCTGATGTTTTAGGCTTTAAAAACCTGCATAAATTTGCAGCGATTGCTCCCACCAAAACTGAAAACCCCTTGAGAAACCTGTAGTTTTACGAGTGTGGCTGAAAATACAGCTCCAAAGGTTGATATTTATTGTCTGAGAAGTACAAGGACTCTTCTTGATGTTCTTGGACCTGTGTGAAGAGAACTATGTGCGAAAGTACTCCGAAATGGCTCCAAAAAACACCCCAAAATTGCTTCAGAAATAGGCTTTGAAAGCAAAAATGAAGCTTTGAGGGACCAAAACTTATTCAAGGTAATGTCAACCTTAGTCTTTCCCCTTCTTCAAACACCACAAGAGTGTAGCTTAGTGGCAAGAGATTGCCACGGTTAAGTAAGCTCTGGGGGGAATAGTACTAGGATGGGTGACCTCCCAGGAAGTACCGGGAACCTCTATATTCCTTGATCGTTGAGGTCCTCCCTCGCGCGCAGCCAACGGCACCAACGGTGACTTCGGTGACTCGGATGACAAGGTATGCCAAGTATATATATATATATGTGTATATATATATATATATATATATATATATATATATATATATATATATATATATATATATATATATATATATATATATATATATATATATATATATATGCATACATATTTACACATAGAGACATATACATATATACATGTACACAATTATAAAAACTTGCATATATTACATGAATACATCAATATTTTACATAAATGCATATGCATATATACACATATGCATACTAACACATGTATACATATATCACACACATGCAAACGCATACATATACATGAAATACATATATATGCATACTAACATATGTATACATATAATACACATGAATACACACACATATGCATACATACGTGATAAACATTTGCTCCTTGAAGATAAAGCTATATATAAAATAATTAGGCATACCCCCGAGCTTCATGTTCTAGCTTAAAAGAACATGATTTCATTTCTCTAGTAGGATTCATCGTTATTCAAGTTAATAAAAACATCTATTATCTGATATCCATTCAGAAGCTTCAATTTATTGATCGATAACTAGAGTAGAATTTATTATCTAATCTGCTCATATGTTTTCATTATTGCCATCATTTTGGTAAGACATCAATATAGTCTCATCTTCATTATCCTTATTGATTTAATTTATTTCTTCTATTGTTAAATCTATGTTCTCATGAATCACATCATCTATTGATGGATTAATATCTATTTCTAGTAATTCCTCTTCCTCATCAGTAGAATCAGCATGTAGAGAATTATCCTCTTCATCAAAAAGATTAGTATCATTATCACGTATAATGATTCTAATTTCTCTTTCAGATGATGTATTAGTATTTGATGCTGAATCATCAAGAGGACTTTCTTCGATCTCTCTAACAATAAACTGTTCAAACAATGACCTACCTCTAGGTTTCACATGAATGACTTGCCACCAAGGATGAGCATTTGGGTTTTTATAAAAAAATGCTTGTTCAATATGCCTAGGAAGAATATATGGTTCTTTAGTAGATCGCATTACCTTAGAAGAATCAATTGCCCAAAACCCAGATATTTCCTTTCTTAATGTGGAATTACTACCCTTATACTTGGCTCGAAACCAGTCAACCTTCAAAATGACCTATCAAAATATATAACAACAAAAACCCATTATTAGGTGCTTAAAAAAATAACTAACTCTATCATAAAAAATATAAACTTTTTTCTACCTATTGGAATGTACGAAATGAAATTTCGTAGATACCAACAATAGTTTCTATGTAACCAAGTTCGCCATCTATAAGGTTCGTGTCGTTTGAGGTAGCACGTGATAGTTGCTTGAAAGAAGCAACAATACTAGAATCCTGTGTTTTACGTAAAGAATCAATGGCTTTGATTCTAATATGCTGTCCAAAAGCCCACATATTAGTGAACATTTGAGCCTGCAAAATAAATTCAATTAGTAAATAGAAACTAATATACATATATGAAAAAAATAAAATATTATTTTAATAAAATTACCTTTTGTTCACAACCTATCAGTAACTCTCTTTGCTCATCTGAGATTTCTTCATTATTTGCGTTGGCGCGTTGCAAACGACTATATAGCCAATCCGTGAAAGAAGATATATCTATAATCTCATTATTATCGAGATTATGTCTATATCTTTTGTTTTTTCACCTTTTACTTCGGAGATTTTGAAGTTCCTCGTACTCGCTAAGGAATGCTTGCATGCATTCACTATTATATGCTACAAAAGTAGAAACATCATTTTTTTCTTGAAATGTAAATAAGAATGGAACTCCCTTACCTGATAATACCTCATCTGTTATTTTTTAAGAAGACTCATTGGTCCATGCACATGGAGCTTCTTCATGAACTCTTTCAAGGTACTCACTAATGTAATACATGCACTCTTCAAGCATCCAACCCGTTGCCATGGATCCTTCTGGTTTCGCTCTTTGTTGCACATAACCTTTTAATATTCCCATAAATCGCTCGATCCCAAACATCCATCGAGTGTTGACAATACCTGCAATCTCTATTTCATCTACAAGATGGACTAATAAATGAACTTGAATATCAAAAAATGAAGTAGGAAGTTCTTTCTCCATCAAACATAGTAGCTCTTTGCATTCATGTTTTTTTTGCACGATCGAGTTTTCATCAATCTCTTTGGATGTAATCCACCTATACATATCATAAAAACAGTTATAAAGAAGTTAATTAAAAAATAAAAGATATCCAATATTCATACATATTAAATATAAAAGTATCATAATTACCTTATAAGTGATCCAAGACGATTTTTGTTGTACATCCATCGATAACCAAAGGTAGAATATGTTTCAAAACATTATGGCAGTCATGGGTCTTTAACCCAGATAAGCTCTTATCATCCATAGTCAACATGTTTTGAAAAGATGCTCGATATCCTGTAGGAGTCTTAATCAATTGAATTCTATTGTTGATAGTCTGTATCTCTTTTGTTGTAAGTACCCAAGGAGCAAGTGCATAAGTCGTTTCTTGTCGGTCTATCAAAAACTGGCCATAACTTTGGTTTGGATTTTTTATCTTTCAAATCATTCCTTGTTGCTATGGTATCTTTTAGTCCAAGAAGATGTTGCCATAGTAAATAACCAATATTTTTGAATATATGCATAGGATCAAGAAGATAACATACTATTAACTCTTTCCAATACTCCAAAGAATACCATATTGATATGTTCTCTGTGAGTGCCAATTTTCCTTTACCTCTCTTCACATACTCATTATCTGAATCATCATTGAAGATTTCTGATTCTGGATCTATCAGAGGTCCATCTGTCCATCTTTTATACCAATCCATAGGTGTCATAGGTTTTGGACACTGACCTGTTTCAAGCTTTCCATTAAAATGTATCGCTTCTCTTTTAGATCTTAATGGATGATTGCGATGTCAAAGATAAATATTTTTGTTAGGAATCATCGATGTCAAAGATAAATATTTTTGTTGAGATTCTTACTATAGATTGATCTCAACCAATCACCACAATATGGACAATCTTTATAACCCTTAGTAGATATTCCTGCATCATGAAAATGATAAAAATATAATTAGATTAAATCATATTTATTTACATGTATACTGAATAAAAAATTACATCAATACGTGAACAAACACCATATCCTCCAAAATCGTGAATAGTCCAAGCCACATTACCACGAACCATAATATGTATTTCATTGATGCTTTTCGATACATCAATGACATTAATACCTCTCCATAACTCTTGGAGATCGTCAATGAGAGGAGCAAGATATATATTCATATCTTTAACTTGTCTTTTGCCTGGGATTAAAAGTGAAAGCATTAAATGTTCCTTTTTAATGCTAACATATGGTGGAAGATTATAGTTTATGACTACCACTGGCCATGTTGACCATTTACTGGATTTCATGGAGAATGGATTAACCCCATCTAATGCAACTCCTAACTTTAGTTTCTATGGATTTTGTGCAAATTCAGACCATGCAGAATCAATATGCTGAAAAGCAACACTATCATGAGGAATTCTGATTATTCCATCAGTACTTTTGTGATCATGTCCCCAAGTCAAAAGCTTTGATAATTCGGGGCTTTGAAACATATGTCTAATCCATGGAGCCAATGGAAAATGTCTCAATACCTTTTTTGGGATTTCACCTTCTTCGCCCTTATATCGAGGAGATTGACATTGGGGACATGTCAAAGAGTCTGCATATTCACCTCTATATAAAATACAATCGTTAGGACATGCATGTATGCATTGATAATCTATACCAAGATTGTTGATTATCTTCTTCATTTCATCATGTGAGGTAGGAAGAATATTCTAACTTGGTAAAAACTTTTCAGATAATAACCTGTAAGTTCATCAAAAAACGATATATAAAAAAAAGTAAATAAATAAATATACATATATGTGCATATAATTTTATAAATGTGTATGCTTATGTGCATCTTTCAAAATATTCGCGAAAAATTTGATTGTTTTCGATGGCAGGATATGATTGTTTGTTTTGGAGGATATGAAGTATGTACCTTCATTGAATGATTTATCGATTCTATCATATGTTCAGTTCGAAAGTGTGAGAAGCACGTTTATAATTGCTATTCAAAGAATTTTGCACTATTTATAGGCCATACAATGGTGACCTAGATGAATCGCATGCACAGAGGTTACTCAAGATAGAGCAACCTGATTATAATGGACTAGTGCTAGCAGGATTCCTGGGGTATGCAGTAAACCTCTTGCATGTCAATGATGGGCATCTCAACTTTAGGATACAAAGTGGAAATCATGGTGGCTCGAGAGGATCACTTTTATACAGCTTGTTCAAAGAACTTCAGGTTTATGACACTAGGAGGAATCTTTTAAAAGCGAAAGATGCACTTAAAACTGGAGGAATATCACTGGATGGTGGTGTGGTCTGTGCAAAAGGGTGTGAAGATTTTGGGCATTGATCTTTCTCTTCCCTTAACTCACTGTTACTATCAGTGTATAGTCTTTCACATACAAATGCTTTCATTTATTTTCTAGTTTGCCAAGAAAAATAATTCTTATATGCATGATCGCCTGTTGAATATGCTATGGAATAGTTTTCCTTTGTGTACTGTGTCTGGTCAAATTGCATGTTTATGTTCTCTTCTCTCGCATCTGATGAAGAAACATGATACAATATTTCTACTTGTTGTTGTAAAACAGGGAAAAGACAAAGGTTCTCTTTTCAGTCTATTCAAAGTCTGGACAAAAGATTCCATCTCTACGATCTATAAACCATATTACTCAGTTAATGCATATCAGGGACACGTTTTTGTCTTTCAATATGTCCCTGATCTGCATTAACCGAGTAATATGGTTTGTAGATCGTAGAGATGGAATATTTTGTCCAGACGTTGAATAGATTGGAAAGAGAACCTTTGTCTTTTCCCTGTTTTACAACAACAAGTAGAAATATTGTATCATGTTTCTTCATCAGATGTGAGAGAAGAGAACATAAACATGCACTTTGACTAGACACAGTACACAAAGGAAAACTATTCCATAGCATATTCAACAGGCGATCATGCATATAAGAATGATCTTTTTTGGCGAACTGGAAAATAAATGAAAGCATTTGTATGTGAAAGACTATACACTGATAGTAATAGTGAGTTAAGGGAAAGAGAAAGACCAATGCCCAAAATCTTTACACCCTTTTGCATGGACCACACCACCATCCAGTGATATTCCTCCAGTTTTAAGTGCATCTTTCGCTCTTATTTGATTCCTCCTAGTGTCATAAACATGAAGTTCTTTGAATAAGCTATATAAAAGTGATCCTCTCAAGCCACCATGATTTCCACTTTGTATCCTACAATTCAGATGCTCATGATTGACATGCAAGAGGTTTACTGCATACCCCAGGAATCCTACTGGCACTAGTCCATTATAATCAGGTTGCTCTATCTTGAGTAATCTCTATGCATGGGATTCATCCAGGTCACCATTGTATGGCCTATAAACAGTGCCAAATTCTTTAAATAGCAATTATAAATCCGCTTCTCACACTTTCAAACTGAACATATGATAGAATTGACAAATCATTCAATGAAGGTACATACTTCATATCCTCCAAAACAAACAATCGTATGCTGCCATCCAAACAATCAATTTTTTTGCGAATATTTTGAAAGATGCATTAATAGTTTTAAAAGATGCGAAGACAAAAAGTGTCCATTCAATTCAAGTTCTTGTTCTTACCTTATTTAAAGTAAGAATAAAAAACCTGCATTGAATGGACACTTTTTGTTCGCCCATCCTTTAAAATTATTTTTTGATCCTTCAAAATGTGTGTATATGTGTGTATGCATTCATGTATATTATGTGTATGTTTATATATGCATGTATTTATATATATATATATATTTATGCATATGTTAAACGCTGTGTTCTAACTGTCAGAAGTGCGTTTAAACGTTGTTGGGTTCTTGGGAGTGGAAGGGGTCTGTAAAAAACAGAGGCCCTATGCTTGTTTCCCAAAATGACTTCACACCACAATATACTAATATTCAAGACTTCTATCATGAATTTGTATACCCTTCTCAATCTTTACGGTTCGTTATTCTAATTCCTCCAAGGTTCGCCGAACACACTGTACCAGACGATTAGTATCATGATACCGAGTTACCTCGGACCCTTTTCTGAATACACATTGCAGTAACATTAGGAACAATAGCAGTAGTTCAACCTTCACCGAAGAGTGCTCATAGTCAAATTCAACCGAAGACACAGAAGGACTCAACAGTTACAGACACACAGTGCTTGAAGATTCAGTACGCAACTTAGGATGGCTCTTATCGTAGCTTAATCTTTGCCGTACGAACATAGACCTCAATACTGAAGACAACACAATACAAATGCGAATACCAGAAAAGCTACCATAGCTACACAGACTTCACCAAACACTGGCAGACCATTCAAGAAGAATAACAACACGATACGCGAACTAACACAACAATCCCAATAGAAACTCGCAAACGGCTTACTCAGACAATAGTACAACGATCTACCGTATGTAAATGAAACTCACAATCGCAACAGAGATCGATAGACAACAAACACGGATATGCACAGTATACTCAGAGTACTCAGAAATTAGCCAAACAATGCTACAGCAACGCTCAGACAATCACCCAGACGGACAGTCTGGTGATTCCACAAATCGTCACTGAGCATCTCTTTTCATTGCTTTATATAAAAGATTACAACTGTCAGTGTAACAACTTTTCGCGCGTGCGAACAAAAGATTCAGTTTTACAACTTCCAATCCGGCGCCCGACTAACACTCTGGCACGCACGGTGGACTCGAACCCGCAGGTTTTACAAAATTACTGTTCTTCTAATTCCATCTAAATACATGTTTCTGGCTAATCTAAAGGTTCGGGCGATTTTCTTCTTTAAAGTTTCTAACAGTTGTTTGAGAGTATCTGGTTCTACTAGTTGTGCATCTACTCTTACAGAACTTAAAGCTATAGCTTCGGTTAGCAAAATTTCTACTTGCGTCTGCAGAAAGGCTTCTTCCCAAAATGACTTCACACCACAATATAATAATATTCAAGACTTCTATCATGAATTGGTATACCCTTCTCAATCTTTACGGTTCGTTATTCTAATTCTTCCAAGGTTTGCCGAACACACTGTACCAGACGATTAGTATCATGATACCGAGTTACCTCAGACCCTTTTCTATACACATTGCAGTAACATTAGGAACAATAGCAGTAGTTCAACCTTCACTGAACAGTGCTCATAGTCAAATTCAACCGAAGACATAGAAGGACTCAACAGTTACAGACACACAATGCTTGAAGATTCAGTACGCAACTTAGGATGGCTCTTACCGTAGCTTAATCTTTGCCGTACGAACATAGACCTCAATACTGAAGACAACACAATACAAATCAAAATACCAGAAAAGCTACCATAGCTACACAGACTTCACCAAACACTGGCAGACCATTCAAGAAGAATAACAACATGATACGCGAACTAACACAACAATCCCAATAGAAACTCACAAACGACTTACTCTGACAACAGTACAACGATCTACCGTATGTAAATGAAACTCACAATTGCAACAGAGATCGATAGACAACAAACATGGATATGCACAATATACTCAGAGTACTCAGAAATTAGCCAAACAACGCTACAACAACGCTCAGACAATCACCCAGACGGACAGTCTGGTGATTCCACGAATCGTCACTGAGCATCTCTTTTCATTGCTTTATATAAAAGATTACAACTGTCAGTGTAACAACTTTTCGCGTGTGCGAACAAAAGATTCAGTTTTACAACTTCCAATCCGGCGGCCGACTAACACACACACATATATATATATATATATATATATATATATATATATATATATATATATATATATATATATATATATATATATATATATATATATATATATATATATATATATATATATATATATATATATATATATATATATATATATATATATATATATATATATATATATATATATAGTTAGTTAGTTAGAAAATTGAAAAGTATACCTTAATAGTGTTGAAACAGCCTCCATCCAAAACGATTTTGAAGATTGAGAATAAGTAAGCTCACACTTAGTCGTGTCAAATGACTTCCTTCATATACATGCTTTAGACATTCCTCTCGAAGATATTTCTCATTTTTAGAAATATCAATGCTCTCACTGTCATTTTGATACGAATCCTCAATAAAATCTGCCATGCCATCATCTTCATCATTGTCACACAAATCTTGTGCTTTATCGTCTTTTGAATATAGATCTTTCAACCTTGCATATTCCATAGGATTAGCCTCCTCATAGAAGCTTCTGATAAATGAGGTCTTACTGGCAATTGTGAATGGTGTGGAGGAATATCATCAACATCATACGTTGGAATCTATACATATAAATAAAATTCATTAGTATTCCATAAATGAATAAAAAGTAAACTTTAAATATAAAATTAAGTATATAAGTTATTAAATATGGAGGCATTTTGGCCACAAGTGAGAGGGTTTCTTCATAATCAATGCCTTGGGTTTATGCAAAACCCTTAGCCACAAGTCTAGCTTTGTACCTGCTTATTGACCCATCAAAACTCCTTTTGGTCTTATAGATCCATCTAGAACGAATTACCTTCATAGAATCCTTCTTTGGTACTAGTTCCCAAGTATCAATTTCTTTGAGTGCTTCAATTTCCTCATCCATAGCTTCCTTCCATTCTGTTTTGATCTTGGCCTCTTCATATGATCCTGGTTCTTCAATTGACAAATCATTTGCAAGATAAATAGAGTGCTTAGTAACTAGGGAAGTGTCATACCCATATCTGATTGGCTTCTTGCTCTCCCTTTGTGATCTTCTGATTGCTTGGTTGCATGATTCACGTATATCCTCCAATTTCTTCATCTTGAGTTTTCCTTTGGACTTCCATGCTTTGAACTCTTCAAGGTTGATTATGTCTTCATCATTTGAATTGATGTATCCATTATGAGTACGCTCCTCCTTGGTAGGGCTTGGAAACTCCTCTTCCAAGTCATAAGGTAGTTTTACTTTCTTGCATTCACTATCAAACCAAGAGTCATTTTCATCAAAGACAACATCTCTACTGACCATGAATCCTTCGTTTGAAGGATTGTAGAACCTGTATCCTTTCTGATTTACATCATACCCTATGAAGATGCACTTCTCTGCCTTAGGGTCTAGCTTACCTCTTATCTGAGAAGGGATATGCACATATGCTACACATCCAAATATCCTACAATGATCAAGTGAAGGTCTTCTACCATGCCATGCTTCATATGAGGTCAGCCCATCAAGAGATTTGGATGGCAACCTGTTTACAAGATAAGTGGCAGTAGATACACTCTCTACCCAGAAGTAGTTAGGTTTTTTTTTTTTCATTTCACATTGACCTAGCTGTTTCAACAATCAATCTATTTCTTCTTTTTGCTACCCCATTCTACTTAGTGGTATACCTCGTGGTAATTTCTCTCTTGATTCCTCTATCCTGCAAGAATGCATCAAAATCATTTGAGAAGTACTCGGCTCCTCATGGAGTCATCATGCTCCTAGAGCAAATCATGTAACTCATTTCATATTAATCAAGTTCATTATGTTTTCATTTCTTTTGTTCCATCCTCCTTAATGTAATTTTTTTGTGATTAATAGTAGATTATGAGTTGTTTTCTTTATTTCAACATGGTATTCGAGCATAGTTATTGTTTTGATAGCATTTCCTTTTGACTCTTGCTTTCATTATCTTCATTAGAATAGATGCACTTTCCTTTCCTAATCCCTCCCTTCCTCCCTTCATAATAAAAGTGCTTTTAAGCACTATCTCCATTCTCCACTAAGCATAGTTATAAGTTTCAATTTTTTATTTTCCTTATCACAGTAATTAGTGCTTTTGAGAACTATTTCCATTGTGCATTAAGCATGACTACTACATTCGTGTACCTTGTTTATCATTCAGTATGTGATTGTCAAAGGATTACATCATGCTTCTCCTTCTCTCTTGTGTGTTCAATGTTTTCAAGCACTTTAGGACCATACATTAAATCCTTGATAGCACTCCGCATCATCAAAGAAAAAATAGAGTAAATGACTTTGGTGCACCGGTACATCAAGCTTCATTCTTACGGAGTTAGAATCTCGTTCTCCTTTGCCATCAGTAGCTATGACTCTCGTACATCAATGTATTCAATATGGAGCAAGTAGGCCACATGGACTTCCCTCTATACAAAAAGAAAATGGATATGCCATTGGGCTCAGGCATCATCCACAATTCTCCTTCTTCATTGCTCTGCTTCCACCTATGCAAATTAAACAAGAACACTGCTTCAGTGATGACTATCATGAAGCCATTTGATTCGTGCTCCTATCGTTTAATAATCCATCTATAGGTGATCTTCTCCAACTCGAACAAGAATGCTATAAAGCATCTGAAGCTCACACTTGTCCTGAGAGGGACTAAGCTTCCAATCCATCTTGAGGGACTAGGCTTCCAATCCATCTTTTCCTGAAGAGAAGATGGCACTATATGTTATTGGCATCAACCATCTATGGCAGATCACTTCCTTGTGTTATCCACCAGCTGAGCTTCTTTGTGAAACTTGTGTAATAGCATTGATGCTACTATTCATATCTGGCAAAGTCGATAATCCTATGAATGAGATGGATGGGCTGGCTATTGTAGCTCGTCACGTAAACTCCAAGAATTTTTTGTGGCAGAGCCCAACAACTGCACAAGTAGTGGACAAATGAAGCCATGAGCTGAATTCGAATGGAGAGAATTGTATGAAATTCAAAGGGAGAGAACTATAGCTGCTATCTGCTCATCTGCCTCTAGCAGTCACTAGCACAACTCCTACCTCCTCCTACAACAACGACCAAGCACTTCATTTCACTTGCTGTTTGGCTCTTCTATTGCATCAGATTCACTTGCAACCCTAGAATGTGTCAGCAAGATAATCAAGTCTCTAAACTAGAAGTTTCATACGTGGCATTTTTTGGATTTCAAGCTCAAATAAGCCATGATGAAAAATCACACATGGAGGGAAGCTATGAATCGCCAACCTTACATGTGCTTGAGCAAGATCAGACCGACAAATTCCAATCATCTGATGGAGAGGAAAGGAGTGATTGAGAGTGCTTGAGCAAGATCAGACTGCCAAATTTCAATCATCTGATGGAGAGGAAAGGAGTGAGTCAGATGTGGGTCCCACAGCCTGTGCTCTCTGTGCCAAGGCATGCATAGCGATTCTCCATTTCAAGAAATCTAAAGGGGAGACGCATGGATAAAATGTACAATGCTACAAACTTGTAGAAGTCACCATAGGAAATGGACTCATCACTAATGTAAGCATAAGAAATGAATTTACAGGTAACCGAATGTGCGGGTATCCAATCTTGATTTCAAAAATCATTTTTTTATGAAGACAAAAATGAGATGATCTGATTCTTTGTAATGCACAAAGCTCTTGACTCATATTATCTTATTTGTATTCAAACTTTGGCGTCACTCACTCCATGATATGTATAGTCATTTTCACATGTTCTTTTGTAGAGAGTTCATATAGTGAATACCTATTGTAATGGGATCAGACATTTCCACCTAAATGTGGTAAGACCTTCCCAATATCATACAAAATTATAAGTCATGTGCCCTTGAAAACACTCTACATCACAAGACGATTATGGCGACCACAACATCAAAATGGCTACACCAAACAACACCCAAGGATCCACACAAAGGATCTCACATGCTAAGGAAGGAGGACCCTACCAAAGGATCCATCAATGGATCTCAATAAAATTGCAACAATAATTGAAGTCATCAAGAAAGCTCAAAGGAGAAGGCAAATGGTTCCAAAGGTGCTACCTACCCCATGATGTAAACCCTATGTCTAGGGATTCCATATGTCCCTAGATCCCAAACACCACTTGGATCCCAAATGTCCAAGTATATGTCGTGGGATCCCATATGTCCCAAGATCCTCGGGGTGCCACATGGCCCACTCACGATGGATCCCATATGTCCATGGAACTAAAAAAACAAGGGATGCCATATGTCCCAAACTTGGATCCCATATGTCCAAGTTATGTCTCAGGATCCCATATGTTCTTAGATCATAAAAACCAATGGACTAAGTGATCCCATATGTCACTAGTCCCTCATATAAAAAACAAAAGGGTCATCACATGGAGGGGGATGTTGATGTTGGAGTCAGACATCTGCGGAAGCACACAAACAGCACAAGGAAGAAGAAGAAGCTTGGAGCACAACACACAATACTGAATGTATTACTAGAGAATGTACAAAGATAAGTAGCCCATTAGGGAAATAGGTGTATATACAAGCCTGGAGAAAAAAACCTCCTAAAGAGAGAAAAAAGTGTGTTGGCAGTCCTAGAGTGTTCATACACAGCACTACCTAAATATATCAACAAATCCCCCCTAGGAGTGATGCGATGAACAAGTAGCTGGCACTCATGTATAAGGAAGTTCCAAGCTATGTGGAAATCACTCCACAAAAGGAAGTAAGCCTAAAGCTTTGTGGAAAGCTTCAAACTTCTCCCTAGGCAGAGCCTTCGTGAAAAGGTCTGCAATGTTCTCCTATGTGGCCATATATGCCAAGCTGATCTCCCAAGCAGAGAACCTCTCCCTGACATAATGATAATGCACCTCAATGTCCTTAGTGTGAGCATGGAACATAGGGTTCCTCGCAACTACCAATGCACTCTGAGTGTCAGTGAAGATGGTGGTGGCAGAAGATTGACCAACACCCAAATCAGCCATAAGGCATCTGAGCCACACACACTCAACAGTAGCTGTGAAAGCTTCCCTATACTGAGCCTCACAACTGGAAGTGGCCATAGTAGGCTACTTATTGCTCAACCAAGATATACATGAGCTACCAAGCATGAAGCAAAAGCCACTAGTGAACACACGAGTGTCATAGCAACCAGCCCAATCAGAGTTAGAAAAAGCAAGCAAATTTGGCAGTAGTGATCCCCCCTTGGGATAAAACAACCCAAGTAGCCGAGTACCACTCAAGTAGCGAAAGATCCGCTTAACCTTCTGCCAATGCTTGAATCCTGGGCAATGCATAAATTTGCTCATCTATGAGATAGCAAACTGAATATCTTGCCGAGTAATCCATCAGTAAATCAAGCATCCAATAGCCTGCTGATAGAGAACAACATCAAATGCATCTCCAGCATCATGAAGACTCAATCGTAAATGTGTCTCCATAGGAGTGGCAATAGGCTTACACTCTTCAAGGCCAAAACGCTGCAATAATGTGTCAATATATTTCATTTGATAACCATTCCACCATCAACTTGCATAAATTGAATGCCCAAATAGTGATGCAAATGACCCAAATCAAACATCTCAAATGAGGCATGCAAATCAGCCTTAAAATCAGCAATATGCCTATCAGAGGACCAGTGAGTAGCATGTCATCAACATAAACCACAATGATCAGAAGTACATCATTAGCACGCTTAACATATAAGCTGCTTTCATTTGGACTATTCTCAAAACCATGTGCAATTAGATAGGCATGTATCTTCTCATACCAAGCACGTGGTGCTTGCTTTAAACCATATAATGCCTTCTTTAACCTGCACACCTGGTTTTCATGCCCTTTTTGCACAAAGCCACGGGGCTAAAAAAACATACACTTCTTCATGCAAGTCACCATTCAAAAATGTTGTTTTAATGTCCAACTGATGTACATTCCAACCATGATGAGTTGCAAGTGCACAAATGCTCTGAATAGTAGTCATATGGCATGTAGGTGCAAAGGTCTCATCAAAATCAATGCCTCTTTCATGTGCATAAACCTTTGCAACAAGCCTAGCCTTATACTTGTCAACTGTTCCATCAGGCTTACACTTCAGCTTGTAAACCCACTTAGTGCCAATGGCCTTCTTGCAAGGAGGCAAGTCACATAAAGACCAAGTACCATTCTTCATTATAGCATCATATTCAGATTGCATAACAGCCATCCATATTTTTGAATTTTGTGCTTCATCAAACAAAACACGCTCATTCTCATCGCAGAGACTAGATGCAACCATAGCATAGCAATCTGATGCAAACAAGGCACTATGAGAGCCTGAACGAGTATGATATGACAAGGGTGCATCTAATTTGTTGTCATGCAAAGTTTGCACTAGCCATTTTGGCATAGGTTTTGCTTGCTCAATATCATCTCTCTCATCAACAAGTGCATCATGTAAATATACATTAGAAATGGAATGATCTGCATCATCACCTGAAACTTCAGAACTGTACCCAACAAAAATACATTTTACTGCTTTATCATCCAATTTTCTGCGATGTTCAGGAACTAATGCATATGCCAGACAACCAAAAACATGCAGATGAGCAATAGATGGCTTGCGATCATGCCAAGCCTCATATGGAGTGATAGACTATAGTGCTTTAGTGGGACACCTATTAAGTACATATGCTGCACACATGACAGCCTCAAGCCAGAAACTATGTGGTAAAGCCTAACTCTCGACCATACACCTCGCCATCTCCATGAGTGACCTGTTCTTTCATTCAGCAACACCATTTTGTTGAGGTTTATATGGGACTGTACAGTGGTGTCTTATCCCACATTCAGCCAAAAATGCATTAAAATTAGAAGACATATACTCCCCCCCTCGATCAGAATGGAGGGTGCCCATTTTACATGCTGACAGATTTTCAGCCAAAACCAAAAACTGTTTGAAGCACATGAAAACTTCGGACTTTTCCTTCAATGGATATACCCATGCATGCCTGGAAAAATCATCAATGAAAGTCACGAAGTAAAGATAATTTCCAACAGAAGGTGTGTGCGTAGGACCACAGACATCACTATGTACAAGCTACAATTTCTGAGTAGCCCGAACTGAACCATCTTTTGGAAATGAGGAATGCTGCATTTTGCCCAAAATATAGCCTTCACAAACATGTTTTCCAGGTGCCTCAAGTTTGGGCAAAGAGGACACCATTTCAGATTTTTGCAGGCATAGCAAACTAGCAAAATTCAGATGACCAAAGCGTGCATGCCAAAGCTTTGCATCTGACATAGCCTCAGAATCATGTACTGCACATGCCGAATCATTCACAGATCTTTCATAGTCTATGAGCTTATAGAGCCCATGACATAAAATGCCAGAAGCAATAATCACATCGCCATTTGATAGATCATGAATTGTACACCTGTCATCAAAAAATTTCACAACCAAGCCAATCTTGGCAAATGCAGAAACTGATAACAGGTTCTTCTTAATCCCTGGTACAAATAAAGCATGTGACAAAGTGAAAGAACTACCATCAGTAGTAGTCAAAATAATCTTACCAACTCCCATAACCGGATAAGAGGAGTTGTTGGCGCATGTAATAATATTCCCTGTAGGGGCAGTCTCAAGTGAAGAGAAGAAATTGCACTCTCAGGTAATATGTTTGGTCGCCCCACTGTCAAAGTACCAAACATCTGAGTCTACTACAGACATGCACTGCTCATGAGAAGATGGGTCAAAACTGCAAATAGTAGTAAACACCCATTCTTCTTCCTACACAAGATTAGCATTCTCTGTTTTTGGTGTAGAGGCTTCTGCAACAACCATTCCAGCCTCGTTTTTCTTTGCCTCTTTAGCAGCCAATTTTGGACAGTTCTTTATGATACGATCATTCCCTTTATAGTAATTGCAAAACAATTTCTGCTTTTCTGATTTTTTCTCATCTTTATCTTGGTTCTTCGAATGTGCAACATTTGCAGATTTTTGCTTACTAGTAGATGAGCTCCATTTTCCTTTGCCCTTCTGACTAGCCAGGAAATCTTGATCTACAACACACATAATGAACCTGTTCTGCCTGGACTGATCTTCTTGCAACAGAACAGAGACTAACTCCTCAAATGACAAGGCATTTGGATTGCCTTTCATCATCAACCAAAGAGTAGAAGCAAAACTCTGATATGAATCAGGAAGACCATTCAGAACGGTCTACACAAGTGAGCTATTTGGTATAACCTTATCAACAGAAATCAATTGTTCCTTCAAGTCTTTGATCTTTGTTAGAAAACTGTCCATAGAATCACCTTCATTCATGTGCTCAGTTTCCAACTGTTTTCGGAGGTAAGCAACACGAGCCTCATTCCTAGCTTGGTACAATGTGGTAAGTGTATTCAAAAGCATCCTTAACTGTTCTGCAAGAGGGAATGTGAGGAATAATAGCACGTTTGATAGACAAAGCTATCAATGCATGTGCCTGAGCATCTCTACCATCCCAACAAATTTGCTCTATAGTAGGTGCAGCAGAAACTGCAGCACGAACAGGAATATGCAGAATATCATCATCTTCGACACCTTCTACCTGAGCTTCTGTACTTGTAGTTGTAACAATTGCAGGTGTGATAGGACGTTTTTCAACACCCTGCACAAGGTTCCACAATCCTTTTGCAACCAATACATGTCGCATCATATAAGCCCATAATGGGTACTTGGTACCATCCAACTTATCCTCAACAGCCAACATACGGAATACACAATTGCTTTTAGCCATGGTCAGTGACTAAAATACCTTGATGCATAAAATTGATTGTATCTCAAAAAGTTGAACAAAACTGTCTAGATGAATTCCACTAGACCTGTAGAAGACTTTGAGACGATTATACTAGAGAACAGAAAATGGTATATACCTTTGGCACAAAAAGATGAAATAGCCTGCACAAGCACTGTGATAGTGTGTTCAGAGGCTGAAATGAGCTGAGATCATTATTTCGGCACCACACTGCAAAGCTGTTTGATCTCAAAAATACTTTGAGTATGCTCACCAAAATTCCTGCGATTCTGAGATTGCAACTGGGGGAGTGTCGACGGCACCCTAGATGAAGCGACGACCTGCTCTGATACCAATTGTTGGAGTTAGACATCTATAGAAGCACGTGAACAACACAAGGAAGAAGAAGAAGAAGCTTGGAGCACAACACACAATACTGAATGTATTACTATAGAATGTACAAAGATAGCAGACTTGTTAAAGCTGAAGAAAACTTCACATATAGTACTTAATGAGATTAAAGTTAATGTAAATTTTGTGTAAAGTGGTTTATTCTCGATATAGAGGAGTTCGTCAATCAAGATATATTAGACATTTGGAGAATCAAAGGTCTCTAGCAAAAAAACACTAATGAGTCCCATGGCAAGAGAGAGAGATGTGGCCAAGAGGTCATGTCTCATAGACGCATTATGATGGAGAAGATTGATATTAGTTTTCCCAACTATGCGTCTATGTGAAAGTTGCATTAACCCTCCAAACCCTTGACATTGAACTGCTTGCCTTTGCTTCTAAATGTTTTTAGAAGTTTCCATTACCCATTTGTGGGTGGTTTGTACCATTGATTCTAGTGATTCTTGTGCATCTTCAAGTCTAACCAACTAATGAGGAGATATCCCTACAAACACATTGCAAAAATTCTAGTTTATGGGTGATGAAGTATCCCTACAAACTCATTATGTGTACTCATCTAGAGTTATTTGTACTTCTAAAGCAATACTTGAGTACATTTTGATCTTATGTCATTGTCCATTAGAATAGTAAAAAATGGATATTTGGATTTTCTCATATTTATTTTGTTCACATCTCAATAAATTGAATTGTCTTATTAGTCATATGTTCATCAAGCACCATTCAAACCCAAGCGAGCTCTTAAGTTATGAGGTGTCATTATTTTGAAATATAAGCCTCGATTTGAGGGATCAAGTACGTTAAAAAATTGCTAGGATTTATTGCTATGATATGTGAAGCATTGACTTGTCTTTTAACCAAGAATGAATGTTTTTTTTATGAAGATAAAGGGGGAAAGAATGCTAATAAGGCTCCTTTGTGTTTGAGATATTTTTTTGTATTGTGTTCCTTGTAAATGGAGGATCTTTTTCATAAAAGCATGATTTTGACATTAATTTTAAGCTGAAGGTCGATGCCAAGCATTGACTTTATGCTGGATGTCGATGCCAGGCATCAAATTCTTCTCAAAAAGACCCTATTTTATTGCATAAAAAACTATCCAAGAAGTGGATGCATGGCATCCAATTGTTCATAAAAAGGGACCTTTTTCAAAAGAAGCCAATGCTTTAGATTGACTTCTTGTTGAAATTCATAGCTTCTATGGAAGAACTCAATGCCTAACCCACATATAGTAACATTGTGTAGGCTCTGAGTATAATTATGGAGCCCTCCCATTAGGTCTTGAGAATTACCTTCCTATTTGAAGTCCCTAGTCCAACAAAGTTCTTGAATATCTAGAGATATGAGTGCTTGACTACAAAGTGCTTGATTTGGATGTATATAGTTGTAGATATGACTGCTCAAAGCTATGAAGAAAGCGAATCTTTATACTTGGCATCGACTTTATGCATAAATTCGATGCCAAGTATAAAAGTTTGACCTTTTCCATAACTTTGACCACTCATATTTGTAACTATAAGTATCTAAATTAAGCAAGTGAGTAGTCAATCTTGGGGTTTTTGATAACTCATTTCTATAACCACAAGTATCCAAATCAAGCACGTGAGAAGTTGATTAGAATTATCATGACACATTATGTTCCCAAAAAGGATTAGTAATTAAAACATTCTCAATTGCATTTCTTTGTAGGGATCAAAATCCTCATTTAGAGACTCATATATGCTCATATTCTTATATCTTTCAATAAAAACATAATTTCCCAAATATGAATGCACTATTTGATGCAAAATGCTTAAAAACCCCAAGATCAGCTACTCACTTGCTTGATTTGAATACGTGTAGTTACAAATATGAATAGTCGTTATGGAAAAAGGTCAAACTTTATACTTGGCATCAACTTTATGCAAAAAGTCGATGCCAAGTATAAAGTTATGCATAAATTCGATGCCAAGTATAAAGTTTGACTTTTTTCCCATAACTTTGACCACTCATATCTATAACTACAGGTATCCAAATCAAGTAAGTGAGTAGTCGATCTTGGGGTGTTTAACCATTTTGCATCAAATGGTATATTCAAATTTGACAAATTATGTTTTTATTTTAAGATATAAGAATATGAGCATATTTGATTCTCAAAATGAGGATTATGAGTGCTACAAAGAAATACCATTTCAAATGTTTTAGTTATTAATCCTTTTTGGGAACATAATGAGGCATGATAATTTAGACTGTGAATAGAAAAAAAGAAGGATTTTAATAAAAGAACAAGCATCTAGACCAAATTTTACCAAAATGTGGGGAAATGTCTATTGTTTTTTGAGAGTACAATGAATTCGGAAAGACACACACTTGACCTCATAAGGTAGAGGCACCCATCTTTGGGAACTTTGAGGCATCCAACCCCGGGTGGGATTTGAACCTTGGCCATCTGCCTAGGAGTACAAGGCACATCCATTAAACCACACCCGATGGATGGGAAATGATTAATTTGGAGATGAATTTTGGGTGCATTTTCCAACTATTATTCCTAGAACAAGGATTATCAAAGCTTCATTCATACACTTGAAAGGAACATTTATGTATGCGCAAGGATGAAAAAGTAGGCTCACATGGTATGCATCCAAAGGTAAATGTAACTTACAAATAGTATGTGATACCAAATGAACAGGCTCAAAAAAGAAAAAGAATTATCGAAGTACATTAACTCTTAAAATGGATGATGTAGATATTCTTGTTTATGATTTTTCCTTAACAAAAATAGGGCACCTAAGGAAAGTTACCATCAATATGATAAAGCAAAAGTTCTAGATCTATGTGAGATAGCTAATCATAGGCAAATAAGAACATTTATTCATGATCTTGTAGAACTTGGTATGTATTTGGATGAGGATATGGCTCTTGTTGATATAGAAGAATACAAAGTGAGCTTGCAATAGCCTCAGACTAAATCAAATGCATCCAATGAGGGGGGTGTAGACATAGATCAAGAAAGTTGCAAGTTGATGTAAAAGTCTATGATATTTTTGGTGCTACTACAAATGCTCAAAAGTAGTTCGCATAATGAAAACATGTTCTCTTGCATTTTCTAAAGATATTTGAGATCCTCGATCGAACACACCTTCAATTTTAATTTTTTATACATGATTTTTTATCACTTTTATATTTCTCATATAGATTTTGGAGATGTCAATGTTAGATAAAAATTTTGGGTGCGTTTTGAGCTCCTAAATTTTTAAAAAATGACAAAAAAGTCAAAAAATCACATGTTTTCACTTGATTTTTAAAATATATGTATATTGGTATAAAGCACTTTCAAACATACTATGTAATTTGCTTGGTTTTTGATGCAGGAGTTCTCTTTTTGTGACATATTTCTCGTTTGTGATGACTCGTTCTGACTTGATTTTTCAACATTTTCTTTGTCATTTGGTTCAAGATTAAGTCCACCTTTGGAATCTACATAGAACCCTGGCATTTCATCAAATACTGTTGAGCTCTAACAAGTTATCACCAACTGTTGAGCTCTTGTATTACTTGTCGATGCGGCGAGTGAGCTTAACTAGTCAAAGCTCAACTACGGAATTCACCATGCCACAAGAACTAAGCTAGAGTGATATTAGAACACCTCTATAATCATCAGTAGCTTAGTAAACTTCCTGAAACTGAAAACTTTAACAACTGTGTTTAATGAAATCCCAAAGATTTACTTTACAAAAACTTTGCTTTTCCTTCCGGCTTCAATTCTGATCTAGTTTACTTTAACCTTTACAGTTCTTTGTTTGCTTACTGTTAGATAAACTTTCTATCACTCAAATATATCAAAACTGTGTTTTGAACTCACCGTAATTTCACTGAAATCTCACTGAAACTCTACCGGACTGTTATCGGATTGTCACCGTAATGTTACTGGAATCAACTGCAATTTTGTTTGTAGTTACTTCAAATGATTGTTGATGAACTAAGGAAGTAATACTTGAGCTTCTTTTAGTGAATGAACACTATCTGAAGTTTAAGAAAAACCTTCACCAGTTCTGGATGTCTTTACTTTCAGACACAATACTATGTGTACTTATCCCATTTCACAGAAGTCTTTTAATCAACTTATAGTTGAGACTACTAGCTTCAAGATGAGCTATCTCTCATGAAAAACTTTACACTATGTTGTGAGATCTAACTTGTAGATGTACCGGAAAACATTTATTGAGAAAACTGTAACTGTTAACTAACTTTCAGAGTAACATGAAATCATTCAGATTTCTTCACATACGAAGAATGCGCTCAAACTTCCACATGAACATGTGTTTTCTATTAGAGAAGATGTGTACAAAATAGCTTGGACTCACTTTGCTCATAGCTATGGAAAACTCCCCTAGTCTAAGTAGTTTTTCCTTACCATCTCTCTCAGATGAATACTCGACAGTTCAGGTTCTATTATTCATCTCTACATACGCAATCTCTGGCATCTTCTATATCACTATTCTCAGTTTCTATATGTGATATTCTATTCCGGTTCTATGTTCTCTCTCTACTCCCTTCTTCACTCTTCGCTATTTTTAATATGATATTCTACCTCATATATATACATTTTGTTCCGAGATTCAAAACTCATATTTCTGGAAGTTTCTATGAACTATATTATAGTCGTGAATTTGTCCCTTCACTAAGGCTTGATTTTTTGAATGCTTTGTTTTTGCTTCTCTTTGTCTTTCTTTAACCTTCATACATCTTCAGGTCTTTATGTCTAGTTAGTGAGTGAATCTCCAGCAGCTCCCCCTCAAACACTAATTAGCATCCTCTCATCTTTCATATATTCTTCTTTTCTTTTATTCCTGCCATTTCTTTAAATCTGCTTGTTTTTACTCCATCCAAGCTCTTTGTCAGAATATCTACAATCTGATCTTTTGTAGACGTGTATACTGTTTCAATCTCTTTTTCCATTACCTTTTCCCTCAAGAAATGATATTGAATCTCTATGTGTTTTGTTCTTGCATGAAATACTGGATTTGTTGCAAGATACAACAAGCTCATATTGTCTCCATGTATGATAGGTATACCTTGATCAATACCCATACTTTTGAACAAGGTCTGCATCCATATCACTTCTTTAGCTGCTTCCACAAGTCCTTTATATTTTGCTTCTGTTGACAATAAAGCCATTGTATGCTGCTTCTTTGAACACCAACTTACAAGCTTATCTCCCAGGTATATCATATACCCATGTGTTGACCTTCTGTCATCTTAACTTCCTGCCCATTCTGAGTCACTGTATGCTCTCAGCTTTATATCTTATGTAAAGGATAATATAATCCTTCCTTTATAGTTCTTTTGATATATGTAAGAACTCTTTGTCCTGCAACCCAATGTTGATCCTTCAGACAAGGCATAAACTGTGAGAGAACTCCCACTGCATAACTGAGATCAGGTCTTGTTAGTGTAGCATAAATTAAGCTTTCCACTAATGACTTATACTTCCTCATATCTTTAAACTCTGCACCACCATATTTGCTGAGTTTATGATTTACTTCAAGCGGTGTTGAAGCTTCTCTGCAATTCTCCATGTTAAACTTCTTCAGTAAGTTTAGGAGATACCTTTCTTGTGAAACATATACACCATGATCTGTTTATGTAACTTCCATTCCAAGAAAGTATGATAACTTTCCTAGATCACTGATCTTGAACTCTTTTTCAAGTAATCTTTTTACCTCCTTGATTCCTTCATCTGAGGTTCCTGTGATTATTATGTCATCTACATAAATACAAATGTAGATCATACCTTCATCTGTTCTCTTAATGAGTAGACTTGCATCAGCCTTTGAGCTTTGGTATCCAAGGTCATTGAGATACTTCACAAGTCTGTAATTCCAAGCTCTTGGAGCTTGCTTCATCCATAGAGAGCTCTTCTTAATCTGCAAACATGATTTGGGTAACTCGAACTTAGAAACCCTTCAGTTGTTCCATGTAGACTTCATGTGATATATATCCATTTAAAAATGCATTCTTTATATCCAGCTGACTTAGCTTCCATCCTTTTGATACTGCTATAGCAATCAATGTCCTTATGGTTGACATCTTTGCCACCGGACTAAACGTCTCATCATAATCTATGCCATGCATCTGAGCATAGCCTTTGACCACCAGTCTAGCTTTGTATCTGGCTATCTTTCCATTTGCAAGTTTCTTAACTTTGTAAACCCATTTATTTCAAATTACTTTCTTACCATTTGGTTTTGGAACAAGCTCCCAAGTCTTGTTCTCTTCCAGTGCATTGAACTCCTCCTTCATTGCTTCTTCCCATTGTTCCTTACCTTTTCCTTCACTATAATTCTGAGGTTCTTCATCTTCCTTTACTAAGTAAGCATAGTTCGTCTGAGTCAAATACAAAGTGTCATAGGAATACCTTGTTGGTTGTTTCCTTACTCTGTTTGACCTTCTTAGCTCATATTCTTCATGTGTATCACCTGCATATGTGATTTTCCTTTTTCTTTCCTTCTTATCTCTTCTTTAATTGTTTCTTCATTATACTCTATGTCTATATACCAACTTTTTCCTTCATCAAATGTTACATCTCTGGAAACAATAAACTATTTGTTTAGAGGACTCCATAACCTATAACCCATCTGTTTTTCATCATATCCGATGAACACGTATTTTTCAGCTTTTGGTTCAAGCTTATGTCTCAGTTGTGATGGTACATAAGCATAAGCAACTGATCCAAACACTTTACAATGATCAAGTGTTGGTTTCTTGCCCCAGCAAGCTCCATAAGGGGTCATCCCATTTAAATCTATACATGGTAATCTGTAGCTATATTTACAACCTCAGCCCAAAGATAATTTGGACAATTCTTTTCCTTTAACATTGCTCTTGCAAACTCAACTAGAGTTTGGTTTCTTCTTTCTGCTACTCCATTTTGTTGTGGTGTATACTTGCAAGTTATTTCTCTTTTGATACCTGCATTCCACAGATAATCATTGAACTCTTGAGAAAAATATTCTCCTCCTCCATCAGACCTTAGTTTTTTGAGTTTCTGTGTTGTAAGTCTTTCAGCATATGCATGAAAATGCCTGAAAGGTTGTTAGAAGAAACATTTTTTGAAGAGGAATATTTGTAAAATGATAAAAAATTGTAGAAATATTTATGCAAATGATGTAAAAATGAGGAAGAGTCTTCCTCATGTAAATTAGAATCATATGTAATTTTTCTAGAATTTTTGGAAACTCCTAGATAGCATATTTTAAGGTTAGAAAGGAAAAGGACCAAAATTCAAGTGTGAAAAGGGACACTTGAAGATGTATAAAAGATAATTTCCTCTATTTTGAGAGGGTTGGTTAATTGTAATTGATGCTATCCTAGTAATGAGAAGAGTTTCCTGCAGAAAATCGTGATTCTTCCTTTCAAGTACTTTCTTTGATTTGTTGAGTCTATTCTATGTGTATCCATGGAATTTGCAAGCTTCTATTGTGTATTTCTGATGAATGTGTATGAAGAGAGTTGATTCTTGATGTATGGAGTGAAGAATTGCTGAAGAATGATGCTGGAGATGGAAATCGTCAATTTCCACAGAATCCCGATTGTCTCATATGAAGGTTACAGGTATCATTTTTGAGATTTTACTTCATGATTGTGTTCTGCTGAGAAAATAACACACTTTAGACACCAAGATCATTGGAAATGATGTAGTATTGCTCAAGATAATCAAAACCCTAGAAATTCCTCTTCATCTTCATCATTTCTCAGAAATCTAGCCAGTTTTCTCTTATTTCTTGGATTCTATCATTTAGAAGGGGCTGTGGTCTCTTGTATACTTCCAGGATTGACAAATATAAGATGTATTGTTGATTCGTTATGCTAAAATGATTGGAGAGGACAACTCCAAAGGTTAACAACAAACATTTTTTGGCGCCATTGCCGGGGAGTAAAGCAAAAGCTTCATTGAAGTTGGACCTTGCTGGATCTTCTATTGTTGATGGTATTGAACACATTGAAAAGGTAATACTCTTTAATCAAGAAATGGAAACATGAAAAGGTAGGTTTCTTTGTTTGTCTTTTGGGATAAGAAGGCAATAGATAGCCTTTTGAGATAAAGAAGTGATGAAATTCTTGCAAATTGATAGTTTCTCTTATCATTTTTTATAAGTAAAGTGCAGGAGTGTGAAAAAACTGAATCAAGATAGCTGAAGATAAGGTAAAATGTGTCTATCTTTGCATTTATAGAGTGCTTTTTGACCAAGTACCAAGCAAAATTGTTGATCTTGGGAAGATGACATGATTGCATTGAGGAAAGTCAAGTAAAGTAGCTATATGCAAGTAGATAAGATCCATTTGTTTAGCCAAGGCAAAGCAACAATCTTGAGAAAAGTTTTATTTGCATCTTGAAAAGAAAAAATGTTTGAGTTTATCTTTGCATGAATTGATAATTGCACTTCTTAGCATGTATTTTCTTGAAAAAACTCTGCTCATAAACTGATAAGATAGCAAAATATAAAATAGTATAACCAATCAGGAAACATAGGATCAATGGATCTCTAAAGAAGAAACCCTAAGTGAAGTGTTTACCTTAATTTAGGGCAAAATACTAAAACAATTTCATAAAAACCATTAAAAAATTCAAACAAATTTCTTTCTTCCTTAGAAGGGTGGATTGAAGTGTTGTTGTAAGAGTAAAGGGGACCAAGTGCAAAGGAAAGCCAAAAAACTGAAAAAAAACTAGAAATTCAGAAAAACACGATTCTCTTCACAGGATCGCTAATTTTTCTTAATGATGTAAAATTACAAGTGACAAGTAATTTGGAGTTGGTGAAGAATCTTGAGGGGATTAAGAGGAAAGAAGACTCAAAATTGCAAAAAACAGGAAGTACAGAAAGATACGATTCTCTGCACAGGATCGTGATTCTTTGTAAGAGGAAAAAAATTTGAATTATTGTGCATATTTGGGTTTTGGGGTAGGTAATTGTAAGAGGCTTCACTAAGTTGAGTAAGTGAAGAAAATCAAATTTTAAAAAATCAGTGAGGATTGAGTATCAAGTGGGTAAAGTGGAAATTAAGTACAGAATCGCAATTTTCACTAGGGGGATAAAGGGAGTGACTAGTGATGAAAAGTTAGGAATTGTGGATTAAAACCATAAATTTGTTGAAGAATAAAAATTGGACAAGTAAAAAGTGAAAATTATGAGGAAATTGCACAGAATCGCGATTATGTGAAATCTATAAAACCCAAGAATCTTAGAAGAAAACTCATTTGAGTGAGGAAGAGAGAGAGTGAGAGTGGAACAGAATCGCGATTGTCTGCAACCACAAGCTTTTGGAGATTTCTCTATCACGCAAGCAAGGTAAGGAATTCTCAATACATTTTTTGCATTGCTTCAAATTTTATATGATCATTAAAGCACAAAAACACACAAAATAGCCAAAAACACGGAATTGTGATGTTTTGATTTTTGAGCTTTTAGTGGAAAAAATAATAATATTGATTAAACTCTTTCATTGCATGTTAAAAGTTTACTAAAGCGATTCTATTGAAGAAACAAAAACTTAAAAATCAAGAACCTCAAAAATTTCGAAGTCTACACAGAATCGCGATTCTGTAGTCAAATACAAAATCAAGATTCTATGAAATAAAATAAAAAATCACGATTCCCAGAGCACGATTTTCATAAGAAAATCGTGTTTTCTAAGGATTATGAGCAATCACGATTGTCTGGGAACAAAATCACGAAAAACACGATTCCCACCACAAAATCTTGAAAAACACGATTCTTTCCACAGAATCTTGAAAAACACGATTCCCACCACAGAAATCGTGAAAAACACGATTCTTTTCACAGAATCGTGAAAAACACGATTCTTTCCACAGAATCGTGAAAAACATGATTCTTTCCACAAAATCGTCAAAAACACGATTCCCACCACAGAATCGTGAAAAACACGATTCTTTCCACAGAATCGTGGAAAACACGATTCTTACCACAGAATCGTGAAAAACACGATTCTCACCACAGAATCGTGAAAAACACGATTCTCACCATAGAATCGTGAGAAACACGATTCTTTCCACAGAATCGTGAAAAACACGATTCTTACCACAGAATCGTAAAAAACACGATTCTTTCCACAAAATCCTGAAAAACACGATTCTTTCCACAGAATCATGAAAAACACGATTCTTTCCACAGAATCCTGAAAAACATGATTCTTTCCACAGAATCGTGAAAAGCATGATTCTTTCCACAGAATCATGAAAAATACGATTCCCACCACAGAATCGTGGAAAACACGATTCTCTCCATAGAATCGTGAATTAATTGAATGATCCTTAGGTCTGGTAATAAATTGTACACACATTCTAAGCAAGAGCTAGGAAGGAAGGAGGTAGAGCCAGTGGTAGGAGAATTGCAAGAAAAAGATTTAGGGCAAGAAATTAATATGGAGAATTTAAATGAAACCAATGAATCCTCTGAAACTGGTGATTATAGAAACATTCTCAAATACATGTATACAAATAGGTTTGGAACCTATGTATATCAGGATGGAATGCATAAGTTTCTCATTAGATTGAGAAACTTAGAGGTTCCCCTGAATATAACACTAGTAGCACAATTCAAGGATGGTAGATATGAGGATAGGCAGGGATGTGTATACATCTTCTCACAAGACCCAGAAAATTCTAATGACCTAGAGCAATTTGCAGACAAGAGACCTTGGGAACAAAACCTAGGGCAATCAGACTTGCCAAGACAACATGAAACTCACAATAATAGTGAACAACAACAAGGTAGGAGACTACATACTTCCCCAAACCCTTTTGAGAGAGAAGCAGAAGGACTTAATGATTTTCCATTGAGAAGAAGACATCAGTGGCAAAATCAGGGAAGAATGCTTAGGCCCTATCAAGTAGCCAAATGCATGAAGAATCAATATGAAGGATATTCTGATCCTCATGCTCATGCTGTAGAATTTAGAAAATTAATTAGAGCAAAAGAAGTTGAGGATTACAAAGTCCAATTTGAAGCATTTGGTCTAACCCTAACAGGACCTGCACTATCTTGGTTCATTGCCTTGAGAAAGGAAATGTATCTGGATATTGAATCTTTCCTAGAAGCCTTCATAGGGGAATTCTCAAAAACTGGAATAAAACATAGCAGAGCTACCTTGATACATAGCTTTAAACAACAAAAGGATGAAAACATCAGAGAGGCAGCTAGGAGATTCAAGCAATACATTGACAGATGTCCTAGAGAAGAAGTACCTTCCATGGCAAGACAAGTATCTCTATTCATAGAAGGATTGAGAAGTGCTCAATGAAGAACCCTAGTGTATTATAGGAGATGCCCTCATCTAGGAGCATGTGTGAAAGAGGCAATAGATTTGGAGGATAACAAAGGACAAGACCTGTTAGCATTTGATCAACCTAGAACAAATGAAGATAAAAAATCCCACCAACAGAAGAATTGGCACAAGCCATTGCTAAAGCCCTAGAAGTTAGCACCAAAACAAATTTGATAAACGCCAAGATAACAACAAATAAAAAATGTTATAATTGTGGAGAAAATCATTTGGTACAACAATGTCCATATCAAAAGCCACAACATTTGCAAGATAGGAAAACACTCAAATATTGTACACTAGAAAGAAAATGGACAAATCATACCAGAGAAGAATGCTTTTACAATAAACAACCAATTAAGGAGAGAGAATATGTGAACCAAAGAGAATCTGGATTTATTAAGCAACCAAGACCTGTACTTGGGCAACAACCTCCATTACCAAGAAATGTGGTACCAGTCAAATACACACCAATAGAAGAGGGAAACTCAAGAATAAGATCACCATACAAAGAAGATTATCATTGGAATGAAGGATATCAGGAAGAGTGGGAAGGATATGAGCTGAGAGAACCAGAACTGCAAGCCCTAGACTTGGGAAATGGGAGAATTGAAATGGATACAGCTACATTCATGTACATAACCAATAATTACATGTCTAATCAGAGACCTCAGTTCAAAGGAAGTCAAAAAATAACTTGTTATAGATGTGGAGGGGAACATTTCATTAGAGACTGTCCACAACCTCCCACACTAAGAGTAGAGGGATCCTATTGCAAGGATTGTGGCAGGGAACATTTAATAAAGGATTTTCCAAGAAATCCTCAAAAACAACAAAACACATCTAATAACATACCATTACAAAGAGTCAACATAATGGAGTAAAGATAATTGAGTGACCATGAGCAAGTGAATGTAAATGCCATAACAAGAGCAAGAGCTAAACAATAGGAAACAACCAAGGGAGATAAGAAAATTCCAGTTCCAAAAGAAAGGAAAAATAGACAAAAAGGAAGATGGGAAAAGAAAATGAGAATGGGTAAAACTCTGGAAGAAGAGAATATGGAACAATCAAACCATAGTCCACCTCAAAAGACACAAACCCAACAAGAGATAGGAAATTCACAGAGTCTAGACACCTTGATAAAAGCATACAAGGGAAGGATTCAAGAGGGACCAAATCCCACATACCATGTAATGGCTTACCCTATGCCAGAATTAGAGCATGAAAGAATGCAAAGATGCAAACAAATCATACAAGAAACACAACTTAAAATAAGGGAACATGATAGTAGTCCAACAACAGTTGGGGAAGCAAATGCAACAGAAACAAGGAAAACTCTTGATCTGGAAGAGAATGAACAAATAACCTTCCAAATCAATATAGACAAGCAATGTACAATTTTATACCACACTACAATGGAAGAGCTGGTAAAACAAAATCCTCACTTGCATCACAAAATGAAAAAGTGGGAAGCAAAACCAGAGAATTTTGAGTCACAGCAACAAGAATTGGAGGAATTGTTGTACATTCCTATTGATAAAATAGGAGGATATTGTGAAGGAGAAGAAGGAAACTCAACCCTAAGAATACAATTTGGTAAAAATCATGCCAAAGCTATATTGGATAGTGGATCAGGTGTGGCCATCATGACTAAGCAAACGTGGGAAAGATGGGGAAAAAATGAATTAATACCCACTAAAATGAGATTGCAACTTGCGGATGGACACATAGAAAAACCCCTAGGAATATGGGAAAAGGTGATTGTGGATATATGTGGAATAGAAATAGAGCATACTTTTGCCATAGTTGAATTTCCACAATCCACTTCTTATGAAATTATTCTAGGAAGACCATTTATGAGACAAATGCAAATTGTGCAGGATTGGGGTAATGATTGCCTATATCTTCAGAGCAAAGGAAGAATAACTAGAGTGAATATAAATGGTCATTATTGTGACATATCCCCTCAAGAATGGTTCAAAATACATCAGAATCAGGATTTGAGTGAAGAATCAGAGATTGAAGATCAAAATGGAACAGAATCATCAATATGGAAGTGCAACGTGTTAAGAAACCTGACAAATAGAAAAAGAAGATTAAGAAAAGAATATTGTGTAGAAGGGAGAAAATTACAAGATGAGAGCTATGTACCACAAAAATTCAAAGATGAAGAATTTGAGCCTTATGGTTGGAACCAAAATTTGGCTACCATGGATCTAGCCAATGACGAGTATGTGGGAGTGAAATTCCAAAATGAAGAAGGATATGATGTTTTTCACATAGGAATACAAATGATAAAGGTATCAAAAATAGAAGAGGACCAGGAAAAAGAAAACAATATTTGGAAGAGGTAAAAGCTTCAGATGCAATAAAAGATAAAATCTCAGGCAAATATAGAAAAAAAAACACAAGGAAACAGAAAAAGATCAAGAGGATGAAAAAAATGAGAAAATGACAAACAAGGATCAACAATTTGATGTACCTGCAAATTTCAAGACTTATGAAATAGAAGACAGATTACTTCTAAAAATGAAACCAAAGAGAGAAAAGAAAAAAGGGGAGGCATATGATAATGAAGAACAGACTAAGAAGGTAATGATCAACCAGGAAGAGGGGGAAGAAAGACATATTGTAATAGCTGATGACATGACAAATCAAGAGGAGGAAGCATTAAGAAAATTGGCCAGAAACTATAGGGATGCGTTTGCTTATAGTTACAAGGATTTGAAAGGTATTGATCCTAAAATCTGTGAGCATAAGATTCCTATTACCCCTGATGCAAAGCCTAGCAAACAAAGACATTACACATTCAATGATAAATACTCTACTAAAATAAAGGAAGAAATTGATAAGCTGCAGGCTGCCAATTTCATCTATGAGATTGAATACACAGAGTGGATATCTCCTATAGTTGTAGTACCAAAAAAGAATGGGAAACTTAGGGTATGCATTAATTTGAAAAAAGTGAATGCTGCATCTATAAGGGATAGCTAACCATTTCCTATAATAGACCATCTTCTAGAAAGAGTTGCAAGGAAGGAGGTTTATAGTTTTTTGGATGGCTTTTCAGGATACAATCAGGTACCCATAGCATTAGAAGACCAACATAAAACTGCCTTTTCCACAGAATGGGGAATTTATGCTTTTAGGGTTATGTCCTTTGGGTTAACTAATGCCCTAGCAACTTTTCAAAGATTGATGTGTCATATCTTCGAAGAATTCCTGAGGAATGTAATGGAAATTTATGTGGATGATCTTTGTACTTTTTCATTAAAAAGACAAGATCATTTGGAAGATTTAGAAAACATATTCAGGAAATGCAGAACATACAGAGTATGTTTAAATCCAGAGAAGTGTGTATTCTTTGTAAGACAAGGGAGAATGTTAGGCCACATAGTTTCCAAAACTGGAATTTCAACTGATGAAAGAAAAATTAAGGCCATAGTGGAACTTCCAAGACCAACAAATGTAAAGGAACTTCAAACTTTCATGGGACATTGCGGGTATTATAGAAAATTTGTACACAAGTTTGCTGACATAGCAAAACCTTTGTATGCTTTGATTACAAAGTTTGAGTGGACCAAAGAGTGTGACCAAGCTTTTGAGACTCTAAAAACTTGTTTGGTAACAGCACCAATTCTGAAAACACCCTAGTGGGATAAAATTTTCTATGTCCATGTGGATGCTTCAAATTATGCTTTGGGATGTGTGTTAGCATATTGAAAGCCTTTTCACATTCTTCTATTCATGTAAACTGAGTCAATAATCCATAAAGGGGCCTCGCATTGTGGCATACATGCGAATGAATCTACGATAATATCCACAATGTCCCATAAATGATTGCACTTCCTTGGCGGTCTTTGGTCTTGGCAAATCTAGAATCCCTTTGATTTTGTCTTCATCCGTGGAAATTCCATTCTTAGAGACAATGTGTCCTAATATCTTCCCCTGTCGAACCATGAAGACACATTTTTCCGGATTAAGGCATACTCTATACTGACGACATTTGGCAAATATTTTTCTTAGTTCTGGGATATGTTCTGATCGCATGGCTGAATAGGTACATAAATCGTCCACGTATACCTCCATACTTTTTCTCAAGAATTCCTTGAACACATGGCACATTAATCTTTGGAAAGTGGTTGGGGCATTAGTTAAACCAAAAGGCATAACCCTGAATGCATAGACTTCCCATTCGCTTGCAAAGGCTATCTTATGTTGGTCTTCAAGAGCAATGGCTACCTGATTATATCTTGAAAAGCCGTCAAGGAAGCTATATACTTCCTTACCTGCAACCCTTTCCAACAGATGATCCGTGATGGGTAATGGGTAACTATCCTGTATGGTGACGGCATTCACTTTTTTCAAGTTAATGCACACCCTTAATTTGCCATTCTTTTTTGACACAACCACTAAAGGTGACACCCATTCCGTGTGTTCAATTTCATAAATGAAGCGCACATCCAACAATTTATATATCTCTTCCTCAATCTTTACCAAATAAACATCGTTATAAGTGTATGGTCTTTGTTTGGAGGGCTTGGCTTCTATCATCATAGGGATTCTATGGGTGCAAATAGAAGGATATACACCTTTTAAATCCTTATATGTCCATGCAAAGACATCTCTATAGTCTCTTATGAGTTGTATTAACTCTTGTTCTTCCTCAAGACATCTTGTCCTATAAAAGTGCATCTCTCTTCTCCTTCCTCCAGAGCTACTACTATCTTCTTGGTCTGCTTTTTATTATCGTATGCTATTCTTGGTCTCGCTTCCCGTTTTGGCATCTGAATTCCTCTCCTCTACCTCATATTTCTTGAAGTGCTCGAGTACCTTGAATCGGTCTTGAGGTATGTTTTCTTCTTTTTCATTTTAATTTTTTGGTTCCTTTTCTTCCCTTTGTGTTATTCCTTGATATGACTCATTAGTCAAAATGCTTACTTCCTG